>JAKSZP010009545.1:0-96794 GCA_022478985.1 Massospora cicadina | reverse complement strand
GACATCTATTTTGCTTGAAAATGGAGCAGAAAAGAAAAAGTCTGAAGCCTTTGAGGTGGCGGCAGGGACAGAGATAGCCTTATCCTACTTGGTTAGGTGGTCAAACGCAAGGAGAATATAACAATGGCCATGAAGACCCGTAATCAGGTCCTACTACATAAATCTTGACTAGCTTAAACAGCTATGAAGATGCCACTACTTTATGCTAATAATGGGAAATGGACAATCCTGCGTCCTAAAAAATTAAACATACCATTAAAAGATCATAAAGTTTTTTAGCATCTGGTCCCAATGACATCAGTTTTCAGCCACTTATACTTCTTCTTGACAGCTTCATATCCTACACTGAAGTGTCCTCTGAGAATAACTCCAGTTAATGAGCACAGGAACACATAAAGCAATTGATTTTCATCAATTAACTTATAGAGTATCCTATCCTTAACGTGAATATTTTGACATATATTGTAGCTCAGTCTTGGTATCTGGTGATTCCAACTACCATCAATCAGGTTGGCTAAATTATTTTGCAAAGGCAGTTTTATTCAGGTACCAGTACACTGAAGTCAGCAACCTCAACAACCCAACTGAATACTGGTGAGTTTGATGATGTGATGATCTATAATAAAGTCATAAATCTGCAGCTGTAGCGCGCATATAGAGAGCCCCCCATTTAAATCCTTCATCTGTTGGAGACATCTGATGGAGGCATAATTGTTGATTTGAAGTTGGTTCCATATATGATAACTTCAGAAACAATTTATACTAAGAAGCATGGTTAGACATTCTTGCTTGGTAACATTTAGTTCCTCTTGACCTTAATAGGGGTTTACTGAAGTAGGACACTGGAAGATCTACTTGCTGATCATAAAATGGCCAGAATTTCCACCACATCCGCATCGCTGGTATTGGTTAGATAGTAAGAAGGGCTAATCAAACATTGTATGTATGCGGACAGTATGGGTAATCAGAGCACCCAGAGAAGATTAAATTCTTTCTCTTGTTCGGGATTCTAATCAATGAGAATGTTGTTTTTTAGCAGGTAGATAAAGGGTTTGGCAGTGTTGACAAACCTCAGAATTGACATCATGTAGTTACACACTATTTGAGGAACAATTGTATGCCCCTGAGGCTTTAAGATGGGGTCATTCACTCAATTGCGTCAACTTTATTGGTAAGTGGTTAATTCCCTTAATGGATGACTTTATACCCAAGAAACTCCATCCTAGGTCGAATAATGAGCATTTAGAAGGCTTAATCATGAGGGAGGCCTGTATTATCCAGTTAAAGACTATAAAAAGATGTTCTAGAAGCTCATTGTTAATTTTGGATTACACTGTAATGTAATAAAGGTAAAATAATACTTATGGTTTTTTTTCATTTCATTCAACAGTCTGTCCATAGAATGATGTAAGGTAGCCATGGCATTGCGTAGCCCATGTGGCATTTGTGTTAGCTAAAATAGTCGTTTTTGCATTTAGTGCACATTTGTCCCTATACTTGTGGGAGAACAAGATTTGCCAATAACAAGAACCATAGACAAAATTACTGAGCTATGGAAAGGAGGCAAAACACGACAAAAAAGTTGTGACAAAGGATAACTGTCATTTTTGGTTACCCAATTTAGCTTTGATAATCCATGAGAACTTGGAGACTTCCATACTTCTTTCAAACAAGTAGGAGGGGCGTTACCCATGGGCTTTGGGATATTAACAGCACTCCCAACTTTAATAATTCCTTGAGATCCATAGCGAATTGGGACCCCTCTATTTTACTCTTCCAATAAGGCTGAGCTTGATCAAGAGAGAGTCTTTATTTTCACTATGTATGACTCAAAATTTTTTTAAGCCATAGGTTGAGGTGGAATACAGATTGAAATACACATATAGTAGCTTGTTGACCTTTTTTATTCGTTCAGGAGTGATTTTACTCAACCAAGATTTCAACTATAACCGCTGTGGGAGGCGCTTCTTATCTAAAATTGTGAAAAATTTCAAATACTTGGATTTTATCAACCTTGTCAACTGTAGTATCCATATATATGCTATTGGGAGGTTAGATCCCACTATCATCATTTTGCTGATGGAACAAGATGAAAAGGAGTAGTTGGATGCTTTCACCAAGACCTAAATTAATACAAAGAGATTAATCATCTAAAAATTAACTCAGTGTCACAGGGAACCTTAATTTTAAATAAAGAAAATTATAAAAGGTTACATGAGAGTGTTATCCTTAGAGGGATAGACAAATTCACTTTGGAAGATCAGAGTCTCCATGTTGTAAAATGCCAAGAGTGGTGCTGATAACGCCAGTGTCACATGCTGGCGATTACTTCAGGAGACCCAACCATCACTTAAAATAACGGCATATAATTGATTGCACCATGGAAGATAATTTTAATGATAGTTTAACCGGTGGGTGAACAACTTAGATAGTGAAGATGATGACCAAATGGAAATTCTGCCCTTTATCACATTTGAAGGAGTACAATAAGAACCAAAGGAGATTCCTGAAACATGACGTCTAACCTGGATTTCCAACAAAGTGGCCAGAGTCTTAACTAAAGTAACTATAAGCCAGGAGAAAGAGACAGCCATGAAAGGGCATCCACCGTGGACAGGACTCTTAGAATCTATGCAAAAAAAGTTCTCCCACAGATATACAGCACAAGTGCAAACCTATTCAAATAAATCATGCAGTTTATGCACCCTTCCATATACAAAATTGTGCACCTAGTAAGAGTCCTTAATGAGGAACTCCATAATCACATTAATACCCAAAGGGCGTTAAAAGTGGCATATGAACAGGTATACAATTTATAATTACAAAGCTTTGGGAACGCATGCAGAAAAATTGAAGCAAATTGTTCCTACATTATTCAACTTATAAATAATTATGAACCATTGAATCCAGATTTATCAAGTATGTGGATAAATCTATGAGACTTCTTATAAAGGATCTTGCTGCTTAGGCTCTCAGGAAAAAGTTTAAAGTAGTCTCTGGTTACTTTTTCCTGAGAGCCTAAGCAGCAAGATGACGCAGCTCATGGTGAAATGTCTACCCAAGTTTCTACTAGTTAACTTATCATTAAAGAACATATTCATTGCCCTGAAACTCAACTAGAGAAAGAGTGGTTAGCCTGGCGGATAAAACCGCTTCCACCCTAGTGCAGGCTTTGAGTTGAAAACCTGTACTGGCTAGAAAAATTCTTGGTGTTGTATATTTGTCCCAAGGTCGACCCACCTCAAATATTCAATAAAACGAAACTCAACTAGAGAATGAATTTAATCCTATTGATTAACTTCAAGCCCATCAAACTTCTGAAGCTCAGTAAGTGTCATAAAACCTTACTACCAGAGTAGCCCGTGTTGAGAAGGATCTGGTATCCTATGAAACCCAGTTGTTTTCCCATTCAATTGTTAAATGACTCAACAAATTAGAGAGTGAGATAAGAAGCACATTATTTAACAAAGTATACTATAAACAGAACTATTGTTATCTCTTTGAAGTTGAGAAGCGTTAAAACCACCTCATGGAAGAACTAAAAGCCAATAAAGACAAACCTCCACAAGGCGCTAAAATCCAAGAGATGAATGAAGACTTTACCAGTGCATCAGAGTGTTAGAAGATGAAAAATACTTTAATGAATTTTACGCTTTACCACTCATAAACATTTCAATACTCTCAAACTATGGGTTAATAACCCAGATAATGATAAAGTTGTACTCAAAGACGCATGTACCTTCTGGATGTCAAACCAAGGCTTACCATTGAAGAGTTAAATCAGCATATAAACTTATCACAAAATTAAATTTAATGACTCTCTTGACATATTGATAAAGAGCATTACAAGTTAAAAATAAATTAACCAGATGAATCCAGAGTACATGTCACAGGACTGGAAGCCACTACCTCCAAACTTACCTCAAAGAATAAGTTCAAACCTGGATATGTAACTATTGCATTCTTTAATGTATATGAGGCCACAATAAAATTACATCTGATTGTCAAAGGGGTATGCATATCTTGTCTTGTTTAAGATCATGGAGCAGAAGGTTAAGGTACCTCACATGGAAAGAAAGAAAATTGAAACAAAGTGAAGGTCGCGCTTATCAAGTAATTTTGTTTTAAACAAAGCTTGTATATGAAGAAAAGGCTTTCATGATAATTGTGCAGCTTTGAACTGAAACTCTAGCTTGCTTTGAGGGTTGCTTCTATATTGAGGCTCAAACTCTGATAACCTTGAAAGTGCTTACACTTGTTGATGATATAGCCGGTGTTGTTGTTGGGCTACATAGTGGTACTGAATTGACCATGCACGTTACTTCAGTCAAATGAAGCGTCAACTATTTTTAGACATTAAAGAATCTCTTCTCAATGTGGTTGATAAGCACAAGCCAGAAACCGCTAAAAAGGATCCCACAAAACCCAGAGTGTATTTCATGGAGAAACCAAGACAAAAAAGCGGAGAAGCCCAAGTGCAACTAGAGAAGAATAATACCAACATAAAGACATTTGCTTTATATAAAACCATTTCTTTATCAAGCAGGTACAAGAGTTGGTTGGCTCAGGGCTGGGCACCTTTAAGTTTAATCAACCTACAGTACAAAATTGAGCATTGTCAATTGCTCACCTCACATACATTAGGAAAATACCTTTGACGACTCTGAAGGGAGTCACAAGGACAGGAAATTCTAAATTTTAGTTACACCTACTGAGATTGCCATCCCAGGTTGGGTAAACGCCAAAAAATATTGATGACGCTCAAGTCCCAATAGGACGCCCACCTCAGTCAAGTTATCCGATGTCCAATATCAACAAATCAAGTATGCTTATAAGTACCTTGTACTGCTGATTAGACCCCTCCTGAGCGTACAAATTCTATTAAAAACAAGAAGAAATACCACAAGATTGCCAGGAAGCTCAAACAATGTTCTGCAAAAGAAGGTTATAGCCCTCCCGCCAAAGTTTGGAGGGACCATCACCAAAGAAGAAGTGGTGATTTAGAAGATCTGAACTATGGTTATCTTGTATATGGGATCACCAATCAACTTTGTCTCTTCCCAGATTATTAAGAAGATTAAGCTCGCCACAGACCTCAAGTATTCCCAAGAGTATAGAACCACAGGTCCAGTTAACACCAAAGCAATGGGTGCTTACGCTCCTTGCCAATTTTAATTGGCAAACTAACTTTCAGCTCCCAAAAATGCTTTGGATACCAGGCAGTATGTTATACTCATTGTGACGCAAACTATGATTAGATATGAAGGATTTAATAACTTGAAAGAAGGTATATATTTCCACTTAATTATGAAGTTCCCATATGATAGACAAAAAAGAATCTATCAAGAAAGAATACCCATGTCTGTTTGAGTACCAAGTTTCCAATTTTGCCTTTACATTATTCTACTTTTAGAAAAATACAAGAAAGCTTTTTAATTCATTAGATGAAGCAGATGGTATACCATTTTATGCTATTAAAGAGACAAAAGAACTAGAAGAAAAAAAGAGTCGTTTCTACTCAACATAACCCTGAAGATACCTTCAAACTGCTTAATACCCATCAATAGTTTTGATGGAAAATACCAATCTGAATCAAGAGTTTTGATAGGTGTACTCAACCCAGATTATCAGCAGTCAATTGAGTTTCTATTTAAAACCTCACAAGTCATAAAATCGTGGTCAAGAAACATCAGGAAATTGGAAAAAAGAAATGATTCCAATTATAGAGGGCAAGGTAATTTTATTAGTACTCAACTTGATAAGGGATTATCTAACAACAACTTATTTTGTGAAATACCTCAAGTCCAAAAAATAAATAAAACTAAATCAGGAGGAACTTGAGAAGGCGCACCAGCTACTAAAGATTATTAAGATACTTTCTACACATCAATATGTGATTATGGTCATATGAAGAACTGGATAAACACCATAATTTAGGAGATTTAAATAATATAGAATTTAAACCATACATGAAGTTGAAGATAGAGACTAATTACATGAATACTGAACTAAAACAACTACTGGATACTGACTTACTTGTGCCCTCCCAGAGTCCATAGTCATCCCCACTGTTACATATAAAGAAGAAAAATGGCTGTCATAGAATAGTGATGGACTACAGGAAGATAAACATCCTCACAAAGAAGGACAGCTATACCATTTCAAGAAATGAAAACAATCTGCCCTGACTTTAGCTCAAATTCTACTCCTTAATGGATTTTAGCACTGATTACTTGCAGATGAGTTTATTGCTAAAAGACCAAGAAAAAAGCGCTTTAAAATTAACAGAAGAATTATATTACCCTACACAGTCCCCCAAGGACTATATAACATTACCGCATCATTCCAATGGGTAATGGATCATTCAAAGCAAGAACCCAAATTGAACTGCGCAATTGTTTAATTAGATGACATATTGGTATCCTTGAAACCTTTACTGATCAATTTGACCACATAAAGTCAGATTCCAATAATTATGGGAAAAGAACATCATACTTAAGCTTGTGAAATTTACCTTCTTATAACAATAATTAAAGTTTTTAGAACATGTCACATCATGGTAAGAAGGCAACCCTTATGTGACAAGAGCAAAGAAATTTCTAATTTTCTTGAATTGAACAGTCTCAGAGATATACCTGTATCCTTAAAAATGGGGTATTGCCATCAATTTATCACCAATTTCTCTCAACTTGTTAACCCTCTCGCTTGCTTATGTGCAAGGATGACCATTTTTTATAAGGATTAAAAAATCAATTGTGAGAATATAATGAAAAACCAAAAAGAAAACCAATTTTGTGACATCCAAACTTTGGTAAGCCATTCATTCTTTTTACAAAAGCCTCCAATCTAGAAGTGTTGGGATGATAGAAAACCCACATCATACAGTTTAACAGATTATGATGTATAATCTGCTTTATCTGCTGGGGACAATTTATTATAAGAAAACTATATTTGGATGTGGAAGTTATCATTAATTTAGAAACTATTAATGGGTTTATTTCCCTATGAATGTTAATCAATTTTCCAGATTTGTTTCCTCCAGATTACTAATGTTCTGTCAGGGAGGATCCTCAACTATGTTTATAAGTGTTTCAATTATTACCTTAATTATTCATAATCAAATTATTTTGTATGATTTGATTAGGGTTTGTAACCAGTTGATAAGGGTTTATTGGCAGTTGCTGAAGCATTGAAAATTTTTGTATTGTTATAAACTTGCAGGTTAGCCTAAAAGGCATCACGATCTGCTATTGATGGGCTAAAGGTCACATTACCTAATCCAGTTGCTAGATTAGTAAAGGGTAATCCGCTGGGGTTGGGTAAAGGCGTTGGGACACGCTCTTTAATTACCAACCCAGGAGAGGTCATGACCTATCTGGCGACAGAATCTAGCTAGGTGATTGAAGTAATCATAGCTTAAATGACTACTATGGGCTAAATTCGTCAGCAAAGAATGCCATTCCATTAATGAAAAAGGGAAGAGATGGGAGCTAAAAGCTATATAAATTCCTCAAATTTAATTAATAAAGGAGTAATATACATTATTCTTTGAAAACACTTAGATAGTTATATAATTTTTAATGTGCTCTTGTGATTACTGTAGAAAAAGATAGCTTTCTAGATCTATTTGTCTTGTGCCAAATCTTGGGATTAAACTTGAAGGGATAGTTTTCCATTGTAAAGCAATTCTCAACCTATCAAGTGTAAGAGTTTGAGGGAAATATTTCCTTATTATCCAGAAGTACATTTGAGTTATCAGAAGGAAGAGCGTCACCACCTGATTTACTCATATTGGTTTTAAAGTGCTCAACTATTATAGTTGTCCCATACAATTATCAACTTACCCATTTTATATATTTTCAACAAGCTCTTCAGTGAACACCTTAAACCTGTGAAGTAAACAAAAAAAGCTTACAAAAAGAATGGGCCATTCTCTTGCAGTTAATGTTGAAGGCTTTGACAACCTGGTAGCATATTATAATCAAGATGATCTTAAAGGCTGAGCGAAATAAAGTGTCACAGAGGTGGAATGCATAGCAATTTTACTTGTGGTGGAACGCTTTTAGCCTTTGGTTATACAGTACAAAATTTACAGTTGTCATGGACCACACATCTTCAAAATGGCTACGAAACATGAAAGATTTTACTGGAAGGCTAGCCTGATGAGCTCTAAAACTGAATCTCTATGACATAGTATTGTCTATTGAGCAGGAATACAACACATGAATGTGTATGGACTGACCTGATTGCCTTGCTACATAGATAACTGAAAAGATGAATGGTTACACGACCCACTTTTAAACTGGTTATTGAGTAGCTAGATCAACCAGTTCATAAGATGATAAACAGCACTCCCAAAAAATGTTCTTTGAGGGTTATTACACTATAAAGTTGGAACAGACTGGCTACCTTTTTTATGACCTTTATAATAGGTACCAGTTATAATGGAAGCCCATAAATACCTTATGACATGAATTTAAATTTTTTGAGGCACGCCGGCCAGGGGACAGACATTGCTGAGCACTACCAAAAGAAAATACATACCAAAAGTCAAAACAATATGGCTGAGGCCCTGAAAATGATGAAAAAAACTAAGAGCTAAACACCAACTAAGTCAGAAGTGAGAAACACTAACTGACCATAGCGGAGGGAGAGGGGGGACCAGGATGCTGAGCAAGCTCATCTGGGTCCAATAGGCCATGGCACAAAGCAGAGAGCAAGGGCGTAGGCGCATCTCAGGAGTGGGGGTCCAGGAAGAGGAGTGGGGCTGGCCAAGGGATACTTTTTTTGAGGTAGTCGGAAAGAAAAGTGGCAAGGGACTTCTCACATCTAAGGCAGATGTCGCACAAGGTAGAACCTACTTCCTTAACTTTGGGGGTGAGGCGGGTCCTTATGTTAAACTTAGATTGTTGTGGCAAAGCTTTGAGCTGTTGTTGGCAAGGTGGAAAGGGCGGAGGACTTTTCATTTTTGTGGGAGAGTCAGCGCGGGGTCCATGGGAGGGCGGCAAGGCCTTTTGATAAAACCACAATGGCCAAACTTGCGGCATTTTGGAGCGATATATCAGTTGGGGAGATAAGTATTTCTTCAAATAACTGATGGTTGGATCAGAATATGGGGCACCTGGACAAGGCGCATAGTAGCAAGGGGGGAGCTGGGCCATATAGTCAGCACTGATGAACTCTTCAAAGCAAGGAGGGCTGGCCAATTCATATACAGGCTCACCTGATCCATTGACTTTGTCAAAATAATTCCAGGGATTTTGGTTTACAATAATTAAATTTGGAGAATGTATTGCAAGGGGGAGCGTGGCTTGGGATAAAGCAAATGTGGCTTAGAATTAACTGGAGTCTAGCTTGACCCCTGATTGGTTGGTGAGGAGTAGTGGCTTGAGGACACTGCTCCTGATTGGCTGGGGTAGGCCCAGCTGCAGATTCTGGCTTTTTTATAGGAGGGGGGAGGAAATCGCCCCAGGGGAAGAAAGTAACTAGGTTTGTGATTGGGTTGTCGTGCAAAGAGTCAGGTGCATTGGCTGCAGCTTGGGAGTTGGAGGGGCAGCGCCATTTCGAATGGTCTAGTTTAAGACAAGTAGGGCAGATGGTGCGCCCTCCATCCACGCGGGCCCAGAAAGGATGGTCTGGGGCGGAGGGAATGATGGTGCATGGGGAATTGAGAGGGCCACCTCCAGGGAAGTGGGATGTATGGTTGCGAAGGCCCAAGGGCCTGCAAGGTGGGAGGCTCCCATGGGAACCACGAATTGGAGTTTAGGATCCAAACCATATGCCAATAAGCCAGTCAACAGTTCATTGTATAGAATATTGGGGGGTAGGTGGGTAGGGAGGCCCGCGAACTGAGCCACTAGAGTGGTATCAGTGGGCAACCTGGTTTGAGTGGTAGGGATGGGTACACCCTGGAACACCAGGGGAATGGTGGCTGTGACTACCACATCAGCTTCACATGAGAAGCCAAGGTCAAAATACCCCTTGAAGGGGCGGAAGTTGATGAAGCCAGCAGGACGTAAAAGATATTGGGCAAGTTTGATGATAGGTCAGTCAGAATAAGGGAACAACTTGCCATATTCAACCTGGAGGCTGAAATGCATGGTGCTCCAAGGGAGTACAAGGGGGCAATGGGGCATCACCTGGGTGCGGGAAAGGTGTAAAGCTAGGTCTTTAGGTGGGACAAAGTGACCAGTCAAATTGGGGGGGCTAGTAGAACCAGCCCGTGTGCGTTTTGGCAGAGGCCAAAAATCATTATGAGGGGGCGCCCCCTGCCCCATGAGGGGGCAGCGGGGCGTCGAGCTCATCAACATAGGGGACTGGAGAGGGTTGACAACAAGTGGAGTTGTGCTTTTTTTAAATTAATTGATCAGAATTTGACCAAAAAGTGGGCGAAGCGAGAGAAAGAGCAGTACCTTATGACATGAAGGAGACAAAAAAACTAACAAATGTGTAAGATTTGGTACTACCAGGTAGTAATTCTAGACTCTATAGTAGAAGTATTGGATGCCTGCATAACTTATCAAAAACATATGCCTAATTAAACTAGGTACAAGTATCATCCAATGACTCCTCAGCAGCCATATCATACCTTCCGTTTAGAGGTTGTAGGCCCACTCCCTAAATTGACAAGAAGAGATTGATATATACTCATAGGAATTAATCACTTCATGAAGAGTGTTGAAGAGATCAATATTCCCACGCAAACCGCCAAGGGCACCGCCAGCTTCCAATATTAAAATACTTATTTGGAATGGTTGTCCTCAGGTATTGATTTGTGATAATAATAGAATTTACCTTAATTGTTGTAAAATACTAGCAACAATAATGGGGCACAACAGATTTTATCAGCGCCGTACAACCTATCAACAAATGGAGGCATAGAATGAGCGAATGGGATACAAGTCTCAATACTAAGAGAGATGGCTACTTCCATCTCATCACACTAGGATCAATACATCTCAAGTGCTTTGATGGCTTACCAGAAATGCTAACATCATATTTAATAATGTCCCCGTTCAAGGTTTTATGCGGATAAAACCTGTCATCCTGACCCTATTGGTATGTAAAGTCACTAATGATAGACCAAATAACCAGAAAAAGTGTCAATGAAATTAACACATAAGATTTTTCAACTTCAGTCTGACGCAATGACATTTCTGAAAATATGTGTACAAGAGAATGCAAGTCAGAAAATGCATACTTCTAATCTTTACACACTTTTTGAGATTTATGATTAAGTCTTATAAACCCATAACAGTATAGCGCCATGTGGCGAAAAATAGACTCCAATTGGGAAGGACCATACATCATAAACTACAAGCAGGAAATAAAGACTTGATTGATTCTCTAAAAACAGGAATTACAATCAATAAAGTATATAGTTATTTCTTACTTTGGTACTCCCCCGCCAATATCCTTGGAGGGGACGATGTCCAATACCAAGGTATCAAAAAATATTAATAAGTTTATCACTCAAATGAGCCTTCCAAATGACTTGACAAGTAAGCCTACTTAAAAGGGTCTAGCAACCCCTTGATTTACCTTATCTTAAATTAATAGTAGCAACGTAAAAACCAATACAAGAAAACCTCATCAAGTCCTAATCAAAACCTCAATTCCACAGAAGAAAATTTTAATAAACCAAAGTAACGGAAAATTGGGTGCACAAAGCAACAACTCCATTATATAGTTTACAAGATAAAGCTTGCATAATACCCCAAAAGGATATAGGTCCATTATCAGCCTAATGATCAGTCTCTATATTAAAAAGGCTTTATCTGAATGGGACATTCAGAGAGCATATCCTACCTATAACTTAAATATATCAAGACATCCTATAAACCCAGAAGTGATATTCAAATGAAGAGCCTCCAATCAGATAACCTCCCTTGAATAGTTATATTTTATTTTCTCATATGTAAATTATATTGTCATAAATACCATAAAAACCCTCAATCTATTTTTAAAGTTACACATTTGTTCTAAATCTCAGTTTGATGAATTTAATTTAATAAGTCCCTTTGCCTCATACCATAGGAAGGTTACTCTATTTGTTGTTACCTAGGTGAGAAAGCATATAAAACAAACAATTATTAAAGACTTAAACTCAAAGAAAGTATTGACTATCAGGCTTCTTAAGATTAGCACCATTGAGCATCTTAAAATGAAAGCCCTGCATCCACTACATGAATCTTGGCCATCAAATCAGCCAGCAGCATTGAGATGAGGCTGGCATATGCAGAATTGAGAATTCCTAGACACGTTGATACCACCTTTACTGATGTGTTATTGGCAACTCATATCGCCAATAGGCTTCTGAAAGGAGTTTTCATTTGCACCTAGATGCTGATGATGACTCAAGACCTTGAGAAAATACTTTCAATTTTAGAGTATATTGGGACATTTCTTTAGTCCTATTGACCATATGGTTGGTTGTTGCAAGCAGGAACTCTGGACAGGATATTCAATTCAATTGATCTTATCATTTGTATCCAGTAAACAGTTGAGACCTTATAGGTTCCTAAATCCTTAGTAATCCCAAATACTAGAATAAATATTTTCCAAGTAAAGATGAAAATCTAATAACGCATAGAATGATGGCATTGTGTTAATGAAGGAATTTAGTCCTCAACAATAATTTATAATTGAGGTTATCAAGTGCTACTGCCAAGGTGTACAAAGATATTTTACCTAATATAGTGGAACACAGAACAGGTGTAACGCTTGAAATACCCCAGTTTTCTGAACGTTGCAGCAAAAAACCAACCACACGCCTAAAGAGAATTCATTGATCAAATGACGATATAGGTAGGTCAACCAATATAAAGAATTGTTCCCACTCCAAATGTGGATTGGGAAACTTAGCATTGCTCAGCTGAATACGGTGTCTCATTAAGCTGAGGTATGGGGACAAGACAATCTCATCACCTTTGTGGTCTTTAGAGTAACCTACATACTACTCAAAGCCTAAGACGTTGGAAAGGGTTCCTTCTTTAGGCACACTATTAAATAAACTTAATCCTTTGAAAATTTAAATCAAGTTAAATTTTATATACAAGCAAATAGGTAAGTTTACTGTTGGTAGCACAACTTTAGTTGTATCCATCTAGAACTCCAAACTGTGATTTAAGCTGTTACATGTAGGTTATAGAGTGAAACTTGATGCTAAATTTATTAAAATAATATAAGCGTGGAAGCATTTAAATTCCAGCATTGATGGCTGACTAGAAACTAAATCCACTTTATAAGTTTAACTAAAACTAGTGATCAATATATTGAAAATTAATTGAGATTTTTTTTTCTCATAAAAACCACTTTAGTTACTACAATTCAATTCAAACAGCAAATTTGGATAATCACACACAGGAAAGATGGGCGACTTTAATAACAAAAATAATACAACATGGGCGAGTATCATGGCGAGCGGTGCACTTAACGGTGCAACTAAGGGCAAGAAACGCCCTGGAGGGGGACCAGGAAACCAATCCGTAAAAAAATTGCAAACCCAGACACTGTCTGGGTTTATGGTATTTACTGTAAAGCACGCGCAATACATGTACATTCAATATAACCAACCTTTGTCAAAGGTGGAGCATGGGATCAGACTCTTCCTTGGGGATGAGTCACCGACCCTGTGGGAGAAAACATGTGAGGCACAGCCCTCACTTTTCCCTCATGCGGTGTATGTAGCCATCAACAACATGGGCCACGGCTGGATCAATATTGGTTTATGAAACAGCCAATGAAGCTGATGCCGCAGCAAAAATCTGCGTGGAAATTGCCCTCCCTGAGGGCAAAAAAATTGTGCACACCGCGTGCACCAGATGAAACAAAGCAAAAACTTTGTTCATCTTTTTTGACTCGCTCCCCACCAACCTTCCTTGTAAGGTAATTGAGGAGGAGCTCCACAAAGGTCTCATGGCCTACAGAGAAATCCAACAACTCAAATTACAGTGATTTTGCTTAATGCCCAACCTGTGCACGGGCAAAGCTATCACTGTAATCAACCCCTTCCCAGAAGTGGAAGAGGACTTATCCAGAATTCCCTGCACATCAGAATTTTACTTTGCAGATGGGGGCCAGTTGGCTGCATTCTGAGTTACACCAGACTGGCACCACCCATTTGCAACCACTGTGGCTCACTGGGCCACAAGGAAAATGCATGCCATGTGAAAGAGGGCTTAATGGAAAATAATTTTTGTGAGGAAGCTATGAACAAAGATAATGAAAACTTTGCCAAAATGACTGATGGTCACCACCCATTCCACCGGGGTGAGCATGGACTATACTCCATTGTGGACCCAGTTACAAGTAAACAACGTAAAGTGGCACAAAAAGCCCACAAGCGAGCAGCGGCCAAAGTGGCAGCACACGCGAAGTCTGCCATTAACCCCAGACAAAATCGGGAGGATATTTCGGATATTCACCAAACCAACCAATCAGAAAAATATGCCCAGATCGAAAATTTTCACAGTAACTGGGCTGAGTCACAAAGCAACATCAGTCATGCACATACTGAGGAACAATGCAACCGCAATTTGGGCAAAAATGCGGTGCACAATTCAACAAAGTTGAACCTCAAAAATATAAAATCCAATCAACAATCCGCATCAAATCAACATGAGACCTGTGAAGGAAAAGTTGACGCAAATGCAAAAAACCGCAATTCCCTTGAATCATTGGGTCAGATCAAGGGAACCAACAATGGCAGTGAAAGAGTTGGAGTACAGACGTGGAGCATGGCCAAAATGAGCTGCGGTGGGATAGGGCCAGAGGGCCCTCCCAACCACTCCTGAGGCGCCGCGGGCACCTCAGTGTCAATAGGGATGCTAAACATCATGGGAGCCAGAGCTCACACGTCCCAAGCTAAAAAGCTGGCATTCCTGCAAAAACCTCTTGTAGACATCTTGGCCATCCAAGAAACCCACTGTCTACAACGGGAAGAAGAATCCTGGTCAATCAGGGTCGCACCATCACAATCAGTATGGACATCTCACTGTGGGGTGAAAGTCCAAAACAACAAAAAATTTAAAATTACAAACTCATCATCACACTTGCACGGTTGAGTCCTGGTAGCAACAATCACATGCCAAGAGGAAATAATTCTGTTAGCATGTATCTATGCACCGTGCACTGCAACCAAGAGAAAACAATTTTTTGAAAACATTTCTTCTCTCACCCTCCCACCAGATACCACCATGTTAGGAGATTTCAACTGCTGGGATAACCCCAATACAGATCGATGGCCTAACCCCAGGGGATACCCACCTGGACACATTGAATATCGCACAATGAAGGCATCTCTTGACTTACAAGATGCTCTTCCCCCCAATTCACCACTTTTTCCCCACATGACAAGGCCCAACATATGTGAGGGAGCGCTCATATCAATGAGTCGCATTGACCACATCCACATCCCACAATCCAACCGTTCAAGAATCTCCAAATTTACAACAAAAAAGATCAATTTTTCTGACCACAGATTAGATATGGTGCAGTTAGCACCAACTCAATCCCACACACAGGTGTCACCTTGGAGAAAGCTTCACCCAGAAAATATAAAATTGCTTAAGATACCCAACTGGGTCAAAAACAAGGCTACAAACTCAGAATTCACAGCCCCATTCACTTTGGATCCCATCAAAACATGGGAAAATTTCATAAAAAATTTAATTAACAAAACCTGACATATTGCATCACGCAAGTACACCGCAGACACGGCCACAATCAAGTGTACCTTGGCAGAACTAGACCACCTAGAAATAGTTACTCCAAGATCTGGCTATAGCCCTAACTGGGGATGCAAATGGGCAGAAATTCCAGCCTGACTTAACAATCTCATCTTCGAACACCAACACAGAATCAAAGTATCAAACAAAGGTAAGTTCATTAAGGAAGGCGAAGCCTGTTCAACATACTTTTTCTGCCAATTTCACTCCTGCAGAAACCAGCCCATGTGCACACAGGTCCACAAGACCAACAGCACCGTGGCAACTGACCCTGAGGGGGTCAAGGCGGAAGTACACCGCTATTACACCAAATTATATCACGAAATGCCAACAGATTCACAAAAAATTAAAGAATTTTCAAACTGCCGAGATACAAAGTACACCACTGAATTACAATATAATATCCCTTATTACATGGGAGGAGCTTTGGGAGACAATTCGCAGTGCACCATGTAGGAAATGCCCAGGGCCTGATGGGATACCCTACGAATTTTACAAAAATATTTTCAACAAATCGCCCCCCTCCTATCGGCGTCTATGAACCAAAGCTTGTTGGAAACACGCCTATTACCAGGAGATCATGAATCCTACGTCATAACCTTGTATAAAAAGGGTGACAAGTTGGACCTGGCCAACTGGCGCCCAATTGCACTCTCCAACAATGACACAAAAATTCTAACAAAAATTTTAGCAGCCAGATTAGGTGCAATTGCATCTAACGTCCTATCACCCAATTAGTTCGGGGTTATACCAGGGCGTTCAATCTGGAACAACATTCACCCTGTTGCAAACATTTTCCAATCCAAAGCAACTGGTGCCCTGGTCTTCTTGGATCAGGAAAAGGCGTATGACCGTGTTAGCTGGCCATACCTAAAAGAATGTCTACATGCCTTCAAACTCCCACCAAGATTCATAAAATGGGCGATGCTCCTAACAGAATCTGCAACCATGGCTGTATGCGGCCCTGGATTCCTGACAAACAAGATTAAACCACACAGAGGGCTCAAAAAAGGGGACCCCCTCAGCCCACTGCTATACAATTTCAGCTTTGACCCACTCCTCCGAGTAACAGACTCACGTCTCATGAGAATAACCGCACAAGGACAACCAACAGTCAAGATAATGGCCCTTGCGGATGACTGCGTAGCAGGTATAGCAAACAATGAAGATGCCCGACAGCTGGAACACACCCTGGAGGAATACTCCAAGGTGAGCAATGCATCGCTCAACAAAAGGAAGACAGAAATCATCCTCTCAGGCAAATACACAAACAATTGAGCCACAACATCAGAACCTCATACCAACACACGAAGAAAAAACTCAATAATTTTATCCTTTGCAACTCATCCCACCACCACTCCTGTCCAACACCTTGGAATCTGGCTAGAATCAGGGGGGATATGCTAATGAGACAATGGAAAGTAACCTGTTACAACGGGTATCCAAACGTGTTGCCTCCCTCAAGGGAAGAACCTCAGGACTAACAGGACGAGTTACAGTTGCTAACTCGCTCATCCTCCCAATACTGTGGTACCAGGCCCATGCGATAGCCTTCTCACCTACCTTTATAACCTCAATCCGCGCGCTTATCCAGGGCTGGCTGTGGCCTGGCTCTCACCCTCCTATACGGATGGAAACACTATTTGGCCCACGCTCAAGCGGAGGCATGGGACTAATAGATTTTGAAAGCCATGCCAATCACATCCTAGGTACATGGATAATGGAAGTCCTTGCTCCAGACCTCCCGCAACAACATTGGTCCAGAGAAGCAAGGACTAACTTTGCACAGGCGCTTAAATTAACAAACCCACATAGTCCACCCAGACTACTTTCATACCTTGCCAAGCACCCTACTGCAATGGGTCCGCATGGAACCTCCCCTCATTTCAAACATATCCTCCAAACTATCCGCCGTATGGGATGGACCATAGAGAACATGGGTATTATACAGGGAAGGGGAAGACCCAGCCCCCAATTCAAATTAAAAAACTAGAAAACCACCCCAGAAAGATATGCTTGCAACAACCCAAAACATAGCTAGGATAGAATACTTAAATATGTTGAACATTCCTTATGATTTAACCATGCAGAAGGCAATGTGGAAAATGACTCACCACCCACTCCTACAGCTGAGGATAAGAGCAAACGCTTGGCGCTGTCTGAGAAGGACTTATAGGACAGCAGACCGTTCCAACTCCTTCCACAAAACATGTGCAGTATGTGTAGGGGAGGGATACCTACATCACCACCTAGAAACATGCCCCTCAACCAAGGCTATATGGCAGGAAGTCGCACGCCTGCTCAAGATCCAAAATGATCAGGAATTTTCGATATTAAAGAGCATCTTTGCGCTCCAGATCGAGTCACCAATCCCATCCACACTCCACTCCCTAATAATACCCATTGCAATGTGGACAATACACACAATTGCATTAGACGCGTTCAAGGGCACAGTCCCAACCATTCATGGGTTTATTAACAGATTCCATGTCCACTTACTGGAGCACTTCAAAGCCTGGCTCTAAGGATATATGAGACCAAGGCAAAAAGCGCTCATAGAATCATGGTTTCCACTCTGGTTCCTCCACACAGACCCTTTCCTTCACACCTGCTCCATATCAGGGGAAACCCCCTCGGATTAGTGCACCAACCCCCCCATACCTAGCAGTCCCGCTGGCAACAGGGGTAACTTGAGTACCCTGGGGTGCCCAATTCTTAAATTTGTTGGTTATTCTCTTAGTTTCATGTATATTTGGTATTGTCCATCCCCTGGTTGGCTTACCTCGGTTAAATAAAAAAATGTATTAAAAATTGAAACTTTTTTTACCGCTCAAAGTCACTTTTGAGCGATTTTAAATTTTTGTTTTATTTATCCACAGCCATCTGCCCAAACCTATTCTTTGATGTCCTTGGCTCCGCCGCCTGCCACCCCAGTGTAGGGCAGCGGTGCAACCCCACCTAGCATTTTCTGCCCCACGGGCAAGTGCGTTCAGATAGGCTCAAACAGCCCGCTCACTGCTTCCAACTGTTTTGTCCCCCCACGGGACTTAGCGCTCCACCTGGCGCGCGTCCATCCTTCTCACCCCCATCCTCTCGCCCTCCCTCGCTCCGCCATTTGCTATTGCCTCAGAGTGGATTATGGGCATTTGTTCCCATATGCTGATAAGGCAATTATTGACCTAGCCACTGCGGCCTTTGCGCCAGCTGGCTTTATAGACTTCCGCCCTTTTAAGGGCTACTTTGACATTGGGTTCTAATATGAGGAGTACGCTGTAGTGGCAGCACAAACTCCTCTAATTTATAAAAAAACTACATTCCCACAACCCGTACTCGCCTCCCTTCAGACACCACGCTGGTGGTATCCTTTGCAAATCTCTCATCCCACCTTCCACCCCAGGTTTTGTATGACCATTTGGTCACAGGGCTCATGGCTTATGGCACTCAGCCCAGCCTCATCTTTGCCATTCCATCTGGTGCGGAGCGCCTTGCTGCTCCTCATGCAACAGCCACCATCATCCCACACCACCCTACCATAGCCCAACAAATCCCACCCCGCGCTAGTGTGGCTGCAGCGCCTGATCATTTCTTTTGGGCTCAGGTCAATAATGGTAGGCAGATTTGTTCCCTCTGCTTTGGCCTCGACCATGCAAAAAAAGTGTGCCCTCAGGCCAAGTCCGCTGCTGCGGCTTCTGAGCCCCCCTCTGGAGGTTCAGTGTGGGGCGCTTTGCTGCCCCCTCCCACCCTCCAATTTCGTTCAGTGGGCCCACATGGAAAATCAGCAACCTGAAACTTCCAGCCTCACTCTCCCACCTAAATCCACCCCAGCCAATCAGAGCAATGCTTGGACCACCATTGGCACCCAAGCAGCTGCTCATTCGCTCAATCCCACCCACCTGAATTTGAACGCCACTATTCCAGTGAACCAAAATCCATGGGATCTATTGGCTGAGACTGACGAATCAGGTAATGTCCTCATTATTAAGCATACAAGTCAACCTCTCTGCCAATTTGATTATGGTCGGGAAGAATTTTTCCTTCCCAACTTTGATAAAACCCCTACCCCTCGCCATTTTGCTCCTCTGCCCAATACAGCCCCTTTCCAAAGTGATCACCAGCTCGCCTTAGCTGTGGTGGCCTCTCCTCAGTGCCTGAAACTACACACCGCAGTGGCCCAGTCAGTGGCTCAGCTCCAGCATGGCCTGCCCACCCTCTTCTTCCCCCCGACTTCCCTGAATCTCCCTGCAGTGACATCTCAAAACTATTTGATGATGCTGAAGTTGCTGTTATTAATGTCACAACGCTTGCTTCATTCAACCCCTCAGACAGAATCACCCACCACAGTATCTCCCTTTTCACCCAACTTCCTGAAGCCCGCAAAGAAGCAGAAATTTTCCTCTCAGCTTTTGTTGAATCACTTTCCCATCATTATCTTGATGAGGAAGTGGAAAACTCTTACTACGCTGACCTCCACACCCACTATGCGGATGCCCCAACGCTCTGGATCTCTGCTCTGATCCAGTACTGTAACCAACATCCCATGATCAAGGCGGGTCTTTCTGAAAACCAACCCCCTGACCCCTCCTCACCCTCTGCCATATTGGGTTGGCAGTTTCCGCTTCCCACCTGGTTAGTAGTTTTATTTTGTCATTTGGGGTGTTGTGATTCAGTACTGTCTGTCCCCTGGTTGGTGTACCTCGAATAAATTGAAATTGTATTAAAAATTGAAAATTGAAGTCCGCCATGCAACCACTGTGTAGGATAAAATTTCCTATGATTCCAGAAATTTTAAATTGTTTCGCACAAAACAATAAATAAATTACCCCTCATTAAAAGGAAAGCCCCATTGGATCTCCAAGTATGGGTGCAACTCATGTTTCCGCATACAAAGGGTAAACTTTCAATTTGAGAGGAAGGTAAGATACTATCTAAACATCCAGTGGTCACAGTAAAAACGATGCTTTACCTGGAAATCTCCTGGCAGGTGCAAAAGGCCTCAACCACCAGCAGTTTAAATAGCATCCTCCAACCTCACATAAAAAAGAAGGGAGACAAAACTTAGGGAATAGATGACAGGGATTGGTATGCTTGGGGTAACGTCCTGTTCCCCATATTAATAAAATGGTGTTTGGAGTTTTGTAATGCTCATGGTACCCTGAGATTACTAATGTTGCGTTGGTAAACCAACCACATGCCAAAAGAGAGTTTCCTCAAATAAATGGCAATCTAGGTAAGTTCACTGATTTAAAGGAATGGTTTCCACTCTAAATGCGGCTTGGGAAACTCAGCGTTGCTCTGCTGACTCCTGTGTCCCACTTGGCTGAGGGATAGGGCCAATATAATATCATTATCTTTAGGGCCTTTGGAGTAAACTACACACTACTTAGTAACCCAAGGAGTCAGAAAGATTCCTTTAAAAAATTTTCACTACTAAAATAAACTCTACTTCTTCGCTCTTTAAAGTAAAATATTCAATCAAATAGTTAAGCTTATTGTCAGTAGCGCAACTTTGAATGTATCCATTTGGAACTCCAAACTGGGATTTGGACGCTGCGGCCTGTAGGCTATAAAGTAAACCTTAAATTTAGCTTATTGAAATAATTTTGGTGTGGAATCCCTTTGATTCCAGCATTAATGGCTGGCTGGAAACTAATTCCAATTTTTAAAATACAACTAAAACTAAAGATCAATTCAATATAAAAAAATCAAAATCAAAATATGCCATAAAACCATCAAATGAGATGGATTTCCTTTTTTTTGCAAATGTGAAATTATCTTGTGCAAGATTGATCACTGCAATAGCCCTATAGACCTTGTATATCGGGAGCCAGCAAGTTCCATGTTCCAAGCAATGGAGAAAGTCAATGGCAAGCTTGATATTCTTCATAAGTTTTAATGAGATGACATTCCTTGGGACCCACTATCAATGATTACAAGGATAAAGATTTGTGAACCTTAAATGTGACCCAAGTTATCAGGGTCCTAAGCTGTGGTGGCGAGGTAAAGAGCATGGGTGACTCGTCAGAAGAATAATAAACATCATTGAGATGTTTATTGTCAGAATTAGATATTTCATTCTTCCAAGGTTTCTGAGGAAATTCTTTTGGGAGCAGTCATTGAAGTAATTTGGTAGAAAAATGAAAGTCAGATCATAATAAAAAAGAGATCTTTCTTTATGTTGAACTCTTTTTTCTAACAGTTCTTTTTCTGCTATCTAAGCGCCCCTAATAGCATTGAACCATTAGGTGGCAACGGCTCATAAAGAAAGAACAGATGGGTAAGCAAAAGTATTTTACTAGAATGGAATGCACGTGTGGACAACTGTGGTTTCTCTAAGAGCAAGAATCTACGTATCATAGTGAGAGGGGTTTTTCAGAACCTCAATAACTTATGATAATGTTAAATTCCACTTGAGCCCTATCATTTATAGCTAGACAAAAGGCCAGGACTTGAGGGCAGAGATAAAAAAATAATGGTGTTTAGAGAGATGAAATTAGGAATGACTAATGGTTGGGCGCTGGCCTATAAATATCTATAGAAGTTGGCAAATTTTACCCTTCATAAGAAGAATCGCCATAAAGGCCTCCTCATGTTCAAAGGGCTCAATCACTTCCAAACTCCTGAATCTAGGAGTCATGACTTGCGCTTAAGTTTAAAAGTCATGCAAGTGAGGGGTTATTCATTTTTTTTGGTCTCTCTTTGAGCCCAAAATGAATGTTTTTCTTCCTGTATGTTGGTGGCATCCTCCATTACACTCTCATAGGCAATTAAGAATGATGAATATTCTTCTGACCTAGGATGAATCTATCCTGAATCTAGGTTTAAATCCAGAGCCAGAAGGGGGCAGAAAGAGTGTTAATACCCAGATCAGCATTACGGCTTGGCAGAGAGAACACTTTTTTCACATAATTGCATAGTTTTTTGTTTGATATGTATTTTTAATTTCTACTCATAATCTTGAAGTTCATCCCAGCATTGGTTTAGGGTAGCTTTGATGGACTTTCTCACTATCTGAAATTTTAAAGCTAAAATACAGCTTTGCAGCTGTTAAATTTAATTCTAAAATTTTGTAAACGTTTATTCTATCAAGTAAGACGCTTAATAGTAATTTTGGTAGATGCATGTAGATTTTCGATCTCTTCATCTGGTGCATCCTTAATATTATTGGGGTTAATAGGAAGGCCATTGGGGAGAGTAAAATACTTGAGTGGGTTGCTTTATTCATTTATGTAAATCTTTGATCTTTAAAATTATCTTATCACTCCACAGATCATAAGCACCCTCAATGTGTAGAGTGTAGGCTCAGGGGAGCCATGAGGCCTTTCTACTATGTTAGATCCTCTAGGCCCATTAGGACCTCAGAATCTGTTGAAAACCATTAGCTATAGTGGTGTCTTAAGGCACTTTGGGACAGCATGGAACTTTAGCCCTTAGGTTCCTGATGCTGTGGATAGTTCTTGGCATCATTGTTGCAGTCCTTCAATCAATGCCTCCACATGGAGCAGCCTTACACCAAGACCAGTTTAAGAGTCAGATCTTTTTGAAGGACTAAAAGTAGGTTTGTTGCACATATTCATGAGATTCAATTACTAAGCTTGTAATAAGTTAGTTTGATATCCATTTAGCTCAAAATCTTATATTCCATTAAAGGCGATCTAGTTTTGAAATATTAGATGAGGTAAAGATTTTCCTAGATCGCCTCATGGTTATATAAGACAAACACAGAAGTGTCTTCACTAAATTGCCTAGGTTGGAGGTGAGATTATGCATTAAGCTCAATTTTTGTAACACCTCTTGATGATCTAGTCCTTAAACTGGAAGAAGTGATGAAGGTAGAGTTCTATCCAAATGGCTATATTCTTAAAGGCCAGGGTAGGTAAACTGTTAAGCCTTTGCATGTTGTAAGTTAATGCTAAGGATTGGGGTTGGCTGGTTCAACCTTCATTCATTCTGTTCACTTCAAGAGCTTCAGGTTGTAACTTCTAACGTTGTTGGAATGAATTAGTATTGTTTGTAGCATGGTATGGGAAAGCTAAACTTAAAATTGGCCTGTAGCTCCAAACTCTCTGGTTTCATGGGTTATAATTAATATTGAGATGCGTTATCTAATAATTACCACTCATAAAGTAGGAGACTTATTGCTGTTTTTTGTGATTGGTTTTTTTACTGATAACGACTTGGGCCCCCCTGTAATGAGCACCACTATTATCTTGAGCACTAGAGTGGAGACAAGTATAGATTCTTGGTTTCCTGGAGGGCTTTTTTTGAAATTTTTAGCTTCCTTTGGGATGTTTTTTAGTAACGCTATGGCTCCTGAATGGTGATGGCAAAGCACTTTCGCGTTCAGTAGTCCCCATTTATTTAAAAATATCCTTGTTCATAAAGCTAGTTGTTATTATCATAAGTAGGCGATGTAACATAAAAAATATATGTTAGTATAAAATCTAGGAAATAATTGGTACTAACCTTATTGAATCAGATTTTCAATATTTTAAGATAAGAGAAAGCCTTATGACATTAAGAGCGCCTTTGCACTCCTTGATCAAGATCTTCTCTTCTCATGCAATATGAAGGTTAAGAGCTTATCTTTTTCTCCATAGGAAGCTAAATTTTTGCACCCCTCATTGTTCTTGGGCTACCAATTTACAGATCTGGGATTTGGGAAACATTTCCACCCAGGTCATCAATTGGTGGTCCAGGCCATATTGTATCTTAGGACAAATACTAGACTCTTTATTGGTTCTTGTCCATTTATGGGCATAAATTAATTTGGCGACAAAAAATGTGTATTGAGGCAAAATCCCGTAGGAGGGTATCTGAACTGCTCATTGCTATGTTTTGTGATAGGTTCAGATCATACACAACATGAATACCACCAAGTAAAATGGTAGATAACTCTGGTACAGAATTAGATGAGGAGTGCTCTACCATTCCCACTATAACATCCTTCTTTACAAGAGTGGGAAGCAGTGGAATCTCCACTGACTGTTAGATTGAGGTGAATGCAAGCTTTCTCTGTTCATACCATTAGATATCAATTGACGGCGCCACCAACCTCCCTTAAGATCATGGATATAATAATTTGAGGATAGATGAGAAGGATGTAAAACTTGTGTTAGTGGGAAGATAAGCGGAAGAGATTGAAAAGAGGTAGTATGATCATCAGGACTCATGAGGCACCCATTATGGGTGCTCCATTATAATGGTCACATACAAGGATTGTACCATCTTGATAGATTAAGTTTTCCCTAGTCCCCCAGTGTCCACTAGGACATTTACTGAGACTTCATAAGTTCTAACTGTTATATACATGGAAAGAAGAAGTATGAACGATCATATTTCTTAGACCATTGTCAGCGCACACAATGGGAACAACTTCATTAGTGTTAGCTGATTTATGGTGATTCTTAATTTTTTGAGGAGCTGGGTAGGTATCACTGCAGAGCAGGGGTAAAACAATTGAGCTGATGTGGTGTCCTTGGGGCCTGCAATTGGAGCCCATGGAACAGTTCTTTGTTGAGCGAATTTTGATGGAGCTCTTCCTCAACCTGCTTCATCATCACGAGATGATAATTGGAAACTTCTGGCGCCTTTAGGCTTACTTGGATAAGGAGGATTCCCAGAGGGTATTTAGCTAGACCCCTGAAAAAATACAAGCTTGGGATCTGAAGAGTTTGATTATGAAACCAATAATCTAGTAGACTGGTGTTGATGATTTGGGTGTACACCTCAAGATTCGATGATCTGTTCATTTTTTAGACTTAAAATTCCTTGTCTTTTCTGATTACAAAGAAACTGGATTCTTATATATTCAGTCGTAGGGCGATTGATTTTGGAGTACGTGGCTAAGGGTGAGCGCCAATGGACACATACTGCTGGTGTATAAAAAACTTCCTTTAATGGTATTGGGTTCACAGTCACTTTTAGTTTATAATTTTTTCAGTTTCTTCGCCTCTAGCTTAATCTTCTCGTTATGGAGTAACATAAGCACATATTAGTTATCATTATGAGCGGAATGGTAAGTAAAGCAGCGTAGGGTTTCTGTTGGGCGAGCTTCTTAGCCCATCTATACTCAAGTGGGCCTTGATCTGTTGTGCCAACTGGAGGCTGCCACCAAAGTTTGTGTCACATTGTACCATGCAGAATGTGAGCCTGCACATTATTGGGGGAGGCACAAAATGCAGAAATTGCAATTATGGTTTATTTGAAGTTAAATTTTTTTGAAACGACCTGATATGGTCGTCCAAGTTTGAAGATAAAGCCCTTAAGTGATATTGAAAATCTAATTGGGCTTTGAGCAGGCAAAGCAACCAAAGAAGAAAAAATTGTGAACAGTGAAGGAAAGTTATTTTCCAGGTGATAATTTTAGTAAAAAGGGGTGTGAGCTCATGTCTTCTCATCTCCATAAAAAACAAAATGTAAGGTAAATGATGCTTATATTTAGAGGGTGCAGAATTAACATCTACCTAAGTGCAACATGATTTCAGCCAGAACTCATAACAAATTTTTAAAAAGTTTATCAAGAGGACAGGAAGTGGTTCCAACCACAGTTACATTGCATACATGTGATCTTAGAAGGTGCTAATTGATTGCATTGTGCATAAAATGATGACTTTTTTATGGCTCTAATCAATGTAAAACATGATCATCATGTCAGAAGTGCACGTAATATGCCAGTTAATCTTTCAGATGTTGACTGGCCTGGTTCACATATATTAGACCATTGACATAACCACCATATCTAAAGGCTGGGATATTATGTCATACATCTGACGTGCCAAGTAAATACTTTACTTCCATTGGGTGGTACTATAGTACCCATGATAGTATCCATGATATAAAAGGCTTCACTGTTCTGATTATGTGGAATAAGAGACCATTGTGAGACAAGTAAAGAAAATACTGATCAATGAATATCGTCACTATCCCAAATAGTAAACTTATAATGGAGGGAAAATGTGCCCATGTTCCACATTGGGGAGTGGGCATTAGTTACAGGAGGAGTTATTTTTGGATGTGCCTTGTCTATGTATGGAATGACCATGGATGTTGGGGTCACGGAGCCATTAAACTTTTGGGGTGACTTCTGGCTCTTCTTTGAGTACAATCACATTGGAAAACCCTCTACCTCCATCTCCATCATAAGGTCTGCTTAGAAGTATACTGCTTTATAGATGGGGTATTTGGAACCTAGACATCGTTATCTATATATGGGAAAGTAGGAACTTGATTATAGGTGGGTGTCTAAAAGCAAGGTTTATTAGTTAAGTCTCTTGAGTGACTCCACTATCGTGGCAATCACAGTAACACTAAGGAAATGGCCATCGCCATCTTTGAGACAATATTGTAGGACCCCTCCATAAGCTTAGGCATAATTGTTTCTGGAGGTAAAACCTTTAGAATATTACTTAAGTAACTTTAGAAATGGGGTATGAGGTTTTATTAAATTATAAATAACCCAGCACACTTGTTGCAAATTTTGTAATCTACTACATTGGGTACTTTGCAAATGTGCTAGGATAATGTAATGATGACCTTTGACCCTTACTCATTTGCATCATTGGCAACCTTTCATCATTTAATTCCAGCAGCAAATTTTCTCCCAACTACAAACAACATTAAAAGAGAAGTACCAACATCCGTAGATTGGTACTTACAACCTACCACCAGGGTGGACCAGCTGGACCCTTGTTATCCCTACCCAGAGTACTCATCCTGTCTGTCAGCGTTTAGCAGCCTTTTGGGGAATCTACGCAGGGGTTCCAGATGACTTTAAGTGAGGAATGGTAGAACTGACCACTCCCTAGATCTTCAAGCCCTTTTTTAGAATTATCTTTCGTCTTACCACTCCAAAAATATGAATATAAGCGCAAAAGGTCTAGATACACTTGCCTAACATCTATCCTTTGAGGATCTTTAAATCCTATTTTATTAACTATTAAGAGTCAAACTTTTTAATCTTTAATAAAGCAAGTGTGTTAAATGCCAGCTAAAACTACAGCATGTAGAGCTTTGAAGTTTTTGGACATAGGTGGATAAGAGAGAGTCCATCTGCAACTAAAAGCCGAATGTTAAACTTACATAATTTAGTATAAGATTTCTATATGTAGGAAGTGAAAATTTTATGTTACTGTTAATTGGTAGTTTTTATAACAGAGTAGTTAAATATTGAGTTGATTTGATAGTTTAATTGGGTTTACCAAGCGGTTAGTGGTCATTTGGCTACTCTTAAGTATACTTTTTTAGTAAATAGTAAGTGATTGGCCAATTTGATAGTTTAAATGAGTTGTTTTATGTGGTGGGTAGATTTAGATTAATTCCATAGGGTCATTTGGTTTTAAGCAAATAATTAGTAGTTTTTGGGTGATTTATTAGGTTTGATTGCTCCTAAACGTTTTGATGGCTATCTACCAATTTAAACATAAATTAGTATAAACAATATCTGAAAATGGCTGGCTTATCTCAAATAAACAATACCATCTGTTATATTATACCCACAATATTTTAAGGATAAAACATTCTATCAACATGTCTAAAACTAAAGATAATTGATAAAAAACAATTTTAATTTAACGACTTAATGGAATTTATCCTCTTAGACTCATGCTGTAAAAGGATAGATTGAACTAAAAAAATATAAACACAAGTAAAGTCAAATAAACTAACTAAGCTTTTAGATCAATTTTATCTATTAACTAGCATGTGCAATAATAAACACATGTGAATCTATGACTACTTACTAGTAATAAATAATATAGAATATAAAATATACCTAATAAACATAAATCAGCTATTTATACTTAGGCGTCTAACTGGCAACCTATGCCCGCCTATTGTTTATTATTAGCTAAACCCACCAAATTTTATAATACATTAATAAATATATGTCTTTTTTTAGTACTAGATGGTAATAAATACATGTCTTAGCATTGCTTGCTGACAAACATAAATGACCATTATTGGCAATAAATTACTGATACAACCTAATAAATAATTATAATAAACTATTTATCTATCCTTAGCATCAATTGCTGGCAGACCAGAATACAACTAACTATTGAGGATAATCCATGTTACATTAAAATGGCTAATACTTTGAAATAGCTTGACAAAATCAAATAGGGACACACCTCAGGATTTGAGCTATCTTTATTACAATCAGTGAGATAGCCTACTCAGTTCTGGAGAAACATAAATTTGAAGCTATCAAAATGTCTCTACTCAAGTTAATGAGCACAGATTGAGTCTTAGTTTATCAAGATAGCACAACTCAATATAATGATATGTATAAATTAAAAAATTAACATTATTAATATTAAATAAAATAAAAATTGAAATAATGATAAATCATTCAGCATTCACCCCAATTAATTCAATTGATAATTTGGGATCCATTGAACAAATTAAGCTGGGTAAAAACTCCAACACCCCTACTATTGTCAGATCACTGGGTTACATACCAGATAAAGAGGAGGGATGACAATAGAAGTTATTTATATTTAAACAGTTGAGGCACTTGGAAACTTTTGAGTTAGGTTGCTTTCTGTAGCTTTCAAGTATACTGAAAAGGTTCAGATGTGTGCGTTGAAACATATTATTGATATAGATTTTGACTAAATTGGCTATACTACGAAGAATATTATCCTAGTTGAGTTTTACACAACCAACTTGAGTATTGTTCTCATCTCTATACTGGTGCTAACGCTATCTTTTTCATCCTTGAAGGTACTTAAAAAGGGAATTTCTCCCTCTGACTCTTCCTCTCTTTACGCAAGACCTTGTGGAGAAGCTAATAACCACTTGGAAAATAGAACCTTTCCCTCAACTCTATCCTCATGTGTTAGCAACTGACAGATAGATAAGAGAATCCCTTCTCTTTTGAGTCTAATACTAAGAGTATACGGTATAAATTGTAATATTATATAAACGTTTATTCTAAGAGAACAGATTAATAGTTAAAAAAGTTTACTACTGTTTTATTCAATAATAAATTAAGTAAATTTATAGGGGAATCTGGCGCCCACCTCTTCAGTTGGCGCCCCATTCATAAATGGCAGCCATTGATAATGGATTAACCCTCTGAGTCGCACCCATCAATGACTTCCTCATCTGTCTAGTCAATCCACCACTAAATAGAAATCAAACCCCTCTGGATGAATCAAAGAACGTGTCCCAACGTTTTTGATCACCTTCAGAGGTTAAGCCTTTTTAGGCTAGCAACCTGCATAGGTAATGGGACCTTTTACCCATTAAAGCAGGTTACATTACCTAAAAGATTAACTGTGAGTTGCTAAAATAATCTCTGTCAACGCCTCAGCAACTAGTCAAAAATTCCTGAGTCAATCAATGACAAAACCTGATTTACTAATATAATCTAATTACCAATAATTGAATCAATAATTGAACCATATAAATTGGTGGGGATCGTCTCTAGCAAAACACTAGTATTTTGTTAGAATTGAATCCTGGCGGATTAGTTATTATTATGTTAGGAATAAAAAAACAATAGTTATAATTTCTTATGTTAACTAACATCAACTAAGGTAAAACTCCCAGCGGTCAAAACAGATTGTTTTATAAGCTGATTGGGCTGGATGAAATGGTCATAAAAACCCAACAGCACTATTCCTACTGCACTAAAATTATTTATTTTTTTATCAAGCCCTAGAATTGAACATTGGAGGTCAGAATAGTAACAGAAATTGCATTACTTAGCGCCTAGATTTTGGGCCTCTTGTATATGTTTCTTAGTTAAAAATATTTGTACTTAAAACACAGTTGAGTGAACCTGGATAACATTTTTTCAGAGGGAATGTCTTTGGATGGCAAGCCCATTTTTTGAAGAAGATACTTTCTGGACCATTTGCAGTGGAGATGTTCCTATAAGTTACTTTGTAAATTCTTAACCCATTAGATAAGTCTCAATTCTCTTTGCAGACTGCCTCAATTTCTTTATATAGAAATCTGCAGTATCAGAAATATAAGTTTTTGATAGTATAAAAGTTTGGGAGTAGTTCAAGTTCAGACTAGCAGAATAGCAGCCACCTATTGCATTAAAATGGTATCAACTGAATCTGCAACATTGGACAAGGGTAAATCTGGTGGGTTGCACCCTTCAATTAGTAAAAAGGTATGTATAGTTACATCCAATCCAATGGTCACAGCTGGGACCCTTACAACTTGCTCTTAAACAATTTCTCAAAGAATAAAAAATATTTCATAAAAATTCTACAAGTTAATTTAGAGGTCTTTATCGTAAGACTAAATCATTAGCTTGAACCTAGCAAACCAAGTACAAATTTTACTTAAGGTTAATATTCTTGTTTATACATCAAGTATAACAAACATATAATGACACATAATACATGGACCTGTTAGATGGACAAAAATGGAAGATCATGATCATATTGAGTAGAGTTTTTAGAATATAAAAATACAGGTAAATTCTGCTTTCTATAAAAACCAGATGTTATGGCACAATTAATTTTTATAAAACTAACTGCAAGAAAAAACAGTAAAAGGCATTATAAAGAGTATAATAATAATAAGCTACTTTTATTTTTTTAGTACTAGATGGTCCCATATAAGCTACTTTTATAATAAAGTTATTTCACATTTTTAAGAGCAAATCAAAATTTCAAAAAAAAATTTATAACAACATAAAAATCTAAAGTTGAAGCATACTAAACCAAAGATTTTTATTTATAGACTTAAGATGGCGAAAATTTAAACCCATTAATACAGTTTTTCCCAGGCATAAGTAAGAAAATTGCTACTTTTAGAGAATAATAATCAGTCAAGTTGAGGATAAACTTAAATCACAAGTGGAAGCACAAGCTCTAGAATTTATTTATTTTACTTCAAAACCTAAATTGAAGCCAAAGGTAGATTTTTTAAAGAAAGATGCAAAAAATGAATGCTTGAACAAGACAAAGCTTCCAATGGCAATACAATCAACGCCTGCTGGCCCAGCCTGGTGTGGTGGTACACCCACATCTGGCGTCTTTTGGCCACCACCAAAGCGCTCCCAGGCTGGCTCTTCTAACCCTCCCAATGCTAATGGGCATTATGTCCCCCCTCAGGACTTGACCCAACACCTTGCAAGCTCCCAAGTGGTGCTCCAGAGCCCTTTGGTGGTCCCACAGAGCAATTTGCATTTCAGCTTTTAGGTTGATTATGGGAAACTTTTCCCATATGCAAGCTCAGCCATCGTTAAGATGGCCATGGCAGTTTTTAAACCCACCAGTTATATCAACTTCTGCCCCTTTAAGGGGTATTTTGATCTTGGCTTCCATATGGAAGCTTATGCGGTGGCAGCATCTAAGTTGCTGATAATTTATAAAAAAATCCTGATTCTCACTGTTTGCACATGGCTCCCATATGAGGCCACTTTGGTGGTCCAGTTTTCCAGGTTGCCATCTTTCTCTCCCCCAAAAGCCTTCATCACAAACTGGTGGAGGGTTTGGCCATTTATAGTGCAGACCCTGTATTGCAGTTTGTGGTTCCCAACGGGGTGGGTCAGTTGGCAGGGCCTCGCACCCTTGCAACAATCCACCATTTCAATTGTGAAACCCACCTCGTGATTCCCCCACACTGTGATCAGATCTTCACCTGATCACTATTTTTGAGCATGTGTCAAAAACGGCCGCGCCATATGCCCCTTGTGCTTCAAATTAGATCATTCAAAGTGCAAGTGCCCCACAGCTTCTGGCTCTGCCGCTTCCACCACTCCTCCTTATGGCGTTGGGACAACTGCTGCCTCACCCAAATTTTTTGAATAGGGCGAAATACTTCTGCCTCCAACCTCAGATAATTCTGGCGCTGCTTCAAAAGTAGCATCCAGAATTTAAATATTATTATAAATTTGTTGGAATTATGGAGTCCTGAGCCAATGGCTGAGATTGTTTTAGCTGAGCTGCTGTGGTCTTTTGTTCACAGCCAATCAGAATCCACTATTGCACTTAATCCTGTGGCTAGCCCAGCATTAGCTGATTTAAATCCATTTGAAGCGCTTGAATTGATTGATGATACAGATTGGACTTATAATGTTAAGCCCAATTTTTCCTTAAGGAAATTTTTTGTAAATTTTCCTGATTCATGTCCTCACCATTTTAGATCTAAAAGCGGTTCCCCTAGTTATAAAACATTAACAAAATGGCAGAAGCAGCAGCTGCTCCAGCCAAACCCTCCTCCGCCAACATCTTCATAGGGCAATGGAGCCCCTTAATGAGGGTATTCCCATCCCAAATTTCCCCCATGGTTTTGACGAGGATGCAAAATACAAAATTGAGGAGCTCACTTTTGGAGCAAGCTGCACTTGCATCAATGTGGCAAAAACTTCTCTCTTTGACCCCAATTATCCTCAAACCCACCAGCTCATCAAGTCTTTCACTTGTGTGCCTACTCTCATTACTTTTTCTGAGCAACAACTTGCTCAATACGTTGAGGTGATGGACACCGCTGGCCTCAATTACAAAGAAAACCCACAATTATACCTCCCTATGCCACATGTCGCTGATGCCCCAACCCCTATGTTGTCCACCATGGTCTGCCAGCTAAAGAGGGCGCCAAATAAAAGTTTCCCAAAGCTTCCTCACCTTTGATATGGCTTTTTAGCCTGATAACTTAGGAGCTATATTGGAATTTTTTATTTCTAATGTTTTCTTTATTTGGCTCATTTGCAAATAAGAAGCATGGCGGCTCCCCATTTTGAATGGTAACCACTAGTGCTAAAAAAGAAGTGTAAGCTCTAGATCAAACTAAATCCTTATGATGTTAATAGCCTATGCTAAAGAGGTGGAAACATCAGATTCAGCTCATAATTTCTTTAAGCCGCTCATGTAAAGAGATAGAATAATTGAAAAAGGCAAATCAATAACCTACCTAACTAGAGCATTACATTCCACATATTGGCCATCATATAAAATAGGCTAGTAATGTGTAATAGATATTTAGTGATTAGAAAAGCAATTCATACTAGTTTTTAAGCTTCAAGCAGCAATTAAATGGGCAACGCAAGAAGATTATCCTACAAATTTTCCTTTTTAAAAATAAACCTAAAGTACTTTATTATCAGACTAAAAACAAACAGGCATCTATGACCCAAGTTTTGTTTTATTTAACATAATTTATTATGAATTTCTAAGGCAGATTCACAGGAAGACACAAAAAACAATATAACTATGCTTTGTTGTTAATAAAAAATGAACAAAGATTGTTGACATAAACTTCATAGTAAGAGTTTACTATAGTACAGTTATCTCATCAATCTGAATCTTACAAGACATACAGTATTACCATACAACTTAAAAACAAACTAAAAGGAATCTAGATAATTATTTTTACCATTCTAAATAAAGTTTACTAGAGAGCGGAGTTATATCAGGGGGTGGAAGTCTCCACTATTTCATTGTACATCTAAGAAGACTATACTGACTCAAACTTCTGGAGTTCAATCTACAAATTTTATTGAATATAAATAACAAAAAGAAAAATGAATTATTTTTGCTTAAAAAGGTTCATCACACTATACAGCAATATGACTGAATTCCATAAGTAGCATGTAGGAAAAATACATCAAGGCAATATAATTTTTTAAAGCTTCAAAAAATTATGTCATGTTTTCTGTATAAGGAAAGGCAGGACCGGTTATAAAAGAACTAACGAACAAATAATACTAAAAGAATGCAACAACAGCCATTATTGATTGTATTGTACAAAAACATGAGGAAATACAAAAGTAATGAGCTATGCCTTTATGTCACCGCCAGATAAAATAGAAAGTAGCCCTTGTTAAGTTCTTCTCTTCAGCTTAAACTGTATAACTTTTCATTTATAATTACTACATTACTAGAATTTAGCAACAACTATAAGGGTAATAATGATATAAGCAGTATATTAAGACTTTTGCTTTTTAAATCAATATAGGTTTCATATATCAAAATAAGGAGCGCAGAAGGTGAGGTAAATTTCAAGTTAAGAAAGAAATTAAAGAGAATCTTCATAAGTCTAAAGTATAGGATCTGAAAATCCACATGAAGAGAAAGCTGTAAAAAAATTAACTAAAAGTCCATTATTATAACTAAGTTATCAAGTAATCTATTTGCAATCTTTTAACAGAGCTAATGAAAAACTCCCCTAAAATAGATCCACTATACCATACAAACTTCTCATTAGCACTAGAACTTTTGTATAAGAGGTCTAGGGAAAAATTTACTTAGGAGATTAAAGAACACTTTTTTTTTTAACCGAGGCAAGCTGACCAGGGGATGGAAAATACTGAGCTTTAAGGAGCAAAACTTATACTAAACTAGAATTTAATGAACAGAGAGACAAGCGTATCACTCAAACCGAACTAAAAAAACTAAAATGATCCAACAAGGTTGGATGCAGTAAGCTGCTATGCGTCCATTGTGGGGAATGAGTGGGGATCAGGAGGCTCATCTTCCTCCTCTGTATCAGACAGTGTATGGTAGAGTTCTGAGAGCATGGGTGTTGGTGCATCCTCAAAATGGGGGTCAAGGTAGCAGAGTGGCTCTTGCAGATCAAATTTTGCTATGAGGAGGGTGGTGATATATTTGGATAGGGCTTTCTCAGCCTTGAGGCAAAATTTGGGTGGGGTGGCGAAGGTGGCAATGTTTTTGCTGGTAATGCGGGCCTTGGGGCCAAATTCTGCAACCATTACAACTTTTTGTATTGCTTTGTTGGCAACTTGGTTGATTGGAGGAATTCTTTTTTATAAACTTGTTGCATGGGGGAAGGACAGGGGTGGGTATTCCCCTGGCTAAGACTGCAACTAATTTTCTTCAGCCTTTAAGAGGGGGCAACAATAAGAGGAGGAAAAAGCCTCTTTGGTGAGTTGGTGATCATTTCAGAATTCATTGACATCTAAGTGTAGAGCATAGTGACGAGTTGGGAATTGTGCTGTTTAATCTGCGTTTAGGTACATTTTGAGGCTTGGGGCCTCAACTAAGTTGGGAAAAGGATTTCCCAAGTCATCAACTCCCTTAAATAATCCCAGGGATTTTGGTTGAACATGATAAGTCAATCAGAATATGGGTGAGTTAAGTTAGGTGGCTGGGTGTTTTTTTTGTAATTTACTGGGGTCCATGCGTGCTTCTGATTAGTTGGAATGGGAGTGGAGATTTGACATGTAGGTTCCTTATTGGCTGAATCTGTGGCAGTTGCATCTACCATTTTGGTTGTAGGTGGATGGATGATTGTGCCCCATTCAAAAAAATTCTTATGTTGGAAAAGTGAAAATCATGAGGGTATTGAGCATCTGGGCTCCAGCTCATGATATGGTGGGGCAGCGCCACTTTAAGTGGTAAAGGTTAAAACAAATGGGTATATTGTATGCCCTTTGTCTACTCTGGCCCAGAAAGGGTGGTCAGGGGCAGAGGGGACAAAGGTTTAAGGAATTAGAAAGGGTGATTTCAGCTAATATTGGGCATATCGTTGCAAAGGCGCAACGACCCACAAGTTGGTTGGCTCCATTGGGAACCACAAATTGTAGAATGGGGTCAGCGCCATATACTGATAACCAAGCTATTAGTTTGTTGTACAAAGTCTTAGGGAGGAGGTGAGTGAGGATGCCTGCAAATTGAACCACAAGAGTGGTTTCATAAAGCAATTGGGTACAAGTGGTTGGGATGAAGGTTCCCTGAAACACCAGGGGAATGTTGGCTGTGATTGCAGCATCAGCTTCATAGGTGAAGCTGAGGTCAAAGTACCCCTTGTAGGGGAGGAATATGATAAAACCTGCAGGCTGCATAAGCGACTGGGCTAATTCTATCATTTGTTTGTCGTTGTAGGGAAACAAGTTGCCATATTCAACCCAGAGGCTATATCACATCTAGCTTTGGAGGAGCACAATGGGGCTATGAGGCACCGCTTGGGAACGTGCAAGGTGGATGGCGAGATCCTTGGGGAACATATTGACCTGAGGCATTGGGGGGCTGTTCAACCTAGTTTAAAAAGCGTATTCCCACTAGGCGGAAGCTGATAGGGAGTTTCACAGCTGTCCCATTTTGGAGCAGCAGGCAGTAGGGTTGAGAACATTGTGGTTTTTCTGTATATCAGTTTTTCAGAGTTTTTTAGTTCTGTTGTAATTTTTTTAACTTGCTTGAAAGTGATATTGAGTGGAAAGAATAAAATTAAAGAACACTTTTCAATTAGAAAACACAGAAAAAGCCACTTACTGAAAAAAGTTGCCCTGAAAACAGTATAGTTTTTCAAATTTATATAGTTTTCATAAATTATCCAGTAAAATATTGTATAAATTTAGCTTCTTGGAAAAGCTCAAATAGAGGGGTTTTCTTGCCCTATGGAAAGTCCCCTTTAAAAAACCTTAATCCTAATAACAATAATATTATCATAACATTGATGGTATTTTTTCTATAGTCATTATAGAAAACATGAGTCCCTTTTAACCTGAGCAATATCAAAGTAATCCACTTGTTCTTTATTTATTTGAGGTAAGCTGACCAAGGGACGGACATTACCAAAGCTAAAATTAAACCAATAAAACTAACGTAACTAATAAGTTCAGACAAAACGCCCAAATGAGCAGATTGCTTGAAACACTTTGAACAAAACAACCAACCAGGTGGGCCGCGGGAACTGCTTATTCCTCCATGGCAGAAGGGGAGGGGGATCAGGGGGCTCATCTTCAGCAGTGACTTTCTCTTCCCAGAATAGGGTACGTGTCAAGGCAGACAGTAAGGGCGTCAGGGCATCAGCGGTGTGTGGTTCAATATTGCTAATGATTGGTATTTCATGAAAATTGACAGCTAGGAAAATGTCACTGATATATTTGACTAAAGCTTTTTCAGCTTTAATGCGGGCGTCTGGGATTTTAATGAACATGGCAATATTGGTTTTGGGTAATTTTAGCTTTTGGATTCTGTGCTACAGTTACCACGTTTTGGATAGCGTTGTTATTTTTAAGTAATTGTTTTACTGTAATTTTACTCTTTTGAGTAAGACTTTCAGGGATAACAGGAGGTGGGATTTCTCCTGTGAGCATCACCACTGATTTGGCGACAGCTTTACAAAGGGGACGACAATCTGGTGTTGCAGCTGCTTTGACTGCAAGCTGGTGATCACTGCAAAATGATTTGGCATTTGGCTGTGGGGTATATAGTTGAGGGGTATTTAGCATCCCATTCTGCATTAATGAACCTCTCAATTTGAAGAGATTGTCCTTCAATTAGCTTACCTGAGTCATCAATTTTAGCCAATAACTCTCATGGGTTCTGGTTGAATTAAATTGGGGGAATTGGCGTACAGTTGAGGTTTGGTTGATTCGTTGGAGGAAGTATGGGATTGAACTGGGATCCAATCTGATGCTTGATTGGAGGAATCATGTGTGGCATTGGGGTGAGGGAAGGCTGATTGGTGGCTTCAGGTGCAGCTGCAGCCACAGGCTTTGGGGTAAGGGGTAGAATCGTACCCCATGCTGTAACTTGTACAGGAGAGCAGAAGATTGGAGGTTGGCATATGAGTAGTTTAATCCAACAGAAGTGGCTAAAGAGGGGCACTTGTGTTTTAAGTGGTCCAACAAAAAACATAATGGACATATTGTCCGACCACCCTTGACATGGGCCAAAACAGATGGTTGGGCGCTGAAGGAATAAGGGCACAAGAGGAAATCAACACGGCGATTTTTTAAATTCAGGGCTAATTTTGGCATATGCCCGAGGCCCAGCAAGTTGTGTGGCACCATTTGGGACCACAAATTGTAAGATGTGGTTGGAGCCATAGGCTTCCAAACCATCCATCAGCTCCTGGTGGAGCACTTCAGGGGGAGGTGGGTGAGAAAACCATTAAACTGGACCACTAAAGTGGTGTCCGCTGGGAGCCAGGTCTGAGTTGTGGGGAGAGGGGTTCCCTAAATACCAGGAGCACAGTTGCTTCAGTGGCAGCATTAGCTTCAGAGGTGAAGCTGAGGTCAAAATACCCCTTATAGGGGCAGAAATCTATAGATCCAGCGGGTGTCATCACCACTTGTGCCATATCAAAAATGGTTTGGTTGTGGTATGGGAAGAGTTTCCCATATTGACCCTTAGGCCGAAGTGCATGTTGCTCCAGGGGAGCACCAGGGGGCAGTGAGGTACCGCTTGGGTATGAGCAAGGTGGGCATTGAGATCCTTGGTAGGAAAAAATCATCCCATGGGTTTGGAATGACTGGGTGATCCAGTATGAGCACGTTTTCCTGCTGGACAAAAATAGAGGAGGGAGTTTCACCACTGACCCACACTGGAGCAGCTGGTTGAGAATATGAGGAAATTGGAGTGAAACTACAACAAGTGATTAAGATTTACTTTTATTAATTTGTGCAATTTTCTCAGAAAGTTACGCCAAGTGGAAATAGAGTGCAATTCACGAATTCTAGAGGTCCTTTCTATATAATTAAATCCGTTTAAAATACCAGATGATGGTGGCTTTTATATACCCCCAGTCCGCAGAAAAATTTTAACAGCTAATAAACATTATGTCAGAGGATGCACCAGCATAATATTGGTTTAACAGAGTATGCGCCTAACCTCACAGGTGAAGCCCATGAAGAACACCTTTATACCCTTATGTTCTTCATCAATAACTGCTGAGTTACCATTACCCTTTTCAAAGAGAGTTAATTATTTGTATGACTATGACTAATGGGCGTATTATCACTAAGAAGAAAACTAATAAAAATACTTTGATTGAAAAGATTAATATGAAGATTCAGCTGTAAGAACCACAGGAGCCACTTTTAGTTTAAAAACAGCAGCTAAGAATCTATAAAAATACAAAAGCTCTACAGCATGATATGCAGAGCTAAACCTATAAGATTAAAGAGAATTATGGAATCAGACTATGTAAACCCTGAAACCAAGATAAAAGTACAGAGTAGCATATATTAAAAAACTTGGTATACACCAAGTCCTACTTTTTAAAACCAAATCCCCTAAACACTAAATAATCTTAAGATTATTATTGGATAAAATATTTTTCAAAAGAAACTGCCTTAATCGCTGTTTTACCTGGTGCTAGTAACACCAAAAGTAAATTTTAACCTGTCAGGGTTTGGACATAGGCTTATTTGTTTCCAGAAGAGGTTATATGGCTCCAGTGTGCTTAGAATTACCCTTTATTAAAATTATTACATGTTTATAACATAGTTAGACTCACATGAGACTATGAGTAAAAGTTATGTACCAGAGAACAAGACTCTTAAAATTGCCCAGTGATGCAATCTGTATACAAATATAAATTCTTCTCACAACTTAAGCACCCTTTCAATCATCACCTCATGAGTTAGTGGGTCAGTTAGCAATAACTAGTTTTCGCTACAAGGGGCACCTCCAAGGCATTGTGGAGAGTTCTATGATGATACTATGGAAGTGTAACACGAAGAACTTCCAGAAAAAAACTCCTTTTTTATGTAAATGTTGATTAGTGAGTTGTAGCATCAAGTAGCTCACATTAATAGTAAGCTAGGAAGAGTCAGACCACCACCAGCGCAAGAAAAGATAAGAGATCTACCCTTAAACTGTTTAAAGAGAAAGATATTATTACAGATGGAAAACAATAATAGTAGAGAAGTTTAGATAGATTTTTCACCAAGCTGGAAAGCCACAAGAACATTCAAATCACTTGAGACAAGATGTCAATAATATGCAAATCAAGCGTATTCATATACTAATAACTTTACAAACTTTTAGAAAACGCACTACCATCACCAACACACCAGAGATGTTTTTAAAACCCTCAACAAATTGAATATAAAATGATCAAGATTTTTACTTGTGCCTTAAAATAATATAAATGCTGGGTAAGAAACTGCAGGTGTATTTCTTAAGATATATCAGAACATCCGGGATGGAGTCAGAGACAAACAAATAGCTCACCATATTAAGGGATTCAGGAGTAGAGAAGGACGGGAGGTACTTGGAGCCACTCTTCAACCCCACCATACCTAAGGCGAAGTCAAGAAAATTATTGCCAAGTTTAGAAGCGCACAGTATGTTCAAAACATATAGAAAGAGTTCCTCACTATGAGAATAGGGTTAGCATGAGTCAGCTTTTTAATAAGAAAACTGGTACTAACTTAGGGCTCTACAGCTTTGAACAGCTAAAGCCTTGGATCTAGTCGTCACAAAGACCATTTTGATTAGCTCACTCAAATTACATTAAAATCCTAATGCACATGATCTTGGCCATGAAACTCCCCCTATAGGCCATTAAGGAGGCTTTAATTTATATAAAAGCCACATATAAGACGGAGTTAAGACACCTGAACCATCACAATGCCTCCTTGAAAGAAAGGCCTTTACATTGTTCAGAGCTGTGAGGATAAGACTAAGGAGAAGGCTTTTCGACTAGTCAAACAGAAGTATCTTAATTTACCAACTTCTAGTATAGCAACTTTAGCAAGAAGGGAACTTCTGGAGAAGTTCCAAGCTAAGGAAAGAAAAGGAGAAAGAACCCAAAGAGGTGGTCGAGGGATCAGTCAACTTGGTCACATATAAACTAATGAAATCAGTAAAAAATTCTAGTTTGCAAGTTGAGGTAGAATACTATGTCATTGGAGCCCATATGAGGTGGTTGTTCCCATCTATCCAAGGCCAATCAAATCGAACTTTGAGCCTTCAGAGCAGTCTTACTTAGCTCAAATTTTCAAGCTTACTCAGGGTGTAAACAGTATTAGATGGTGAGAATTTAATACAAACTACATATAAGAAGATTGCAATTGAAGACCGTGAGTCATCTGAGGCTTGCAAGGCACTACTTTTATAAGAGTTAGTAGGATTAAGTCAGACATTAACTAAATTTTTTACTGCGATCATGACTATTGGAAAAGAATATTAAAAAAGTGGAAGTTATTTTCCACAACTTCCAAAGTATTACAAATACTATATACTTGCGCTTTAATCAGAATTATGCCTACCTAAACTCATGATTAGATTGAAATTTGCACCAACATCAAATAAGGCTAAATTCATAACTTCCAGGACTAAGTCAACTAAATCACAAGGAGTGTATTCTTCGGTAACCTTGCATTTGAACGCATTAAATTTATGCTTTAGCTATGGTATTTAAAAATTTGCTATGATTTCCTTATAAGAACACATTTCTTATTTAAGTAAAGGATTCATAGATTTTAATTGGAGTTTAGTCAGCTTACTCATTTACTAAATGCAATTTGCATTTCAAGGTGAGGAGTGTCATGGCAACGGATAATAAGCTCAGATTGGCCTGCCAGTATGGATAAATAGACACTCAAATAAAATCCAAAATACCAGCGATATAGATAAACTTAGCGCTTTATATATACTATAAAATGAAAGTTTTTATGGTTGACAATTCAGAACAAACGTAACTAGCACCCCAACAAGTAGGAACACAGTAGTTGTGGTCGCTGCAGAGGATTCAAAGAAGGCAGCTTTTCCAGGCACAAAATGTATAATGGGAGCATGTTTGACATCAGGTGGAGAAACTCAAGGTATCACCTTAGAGTTTAGAAAACTAGAAGGGGTAAACCTAAAAAAGCAAGATAAGATTAAAATGTCGCGTTGCATCTAAAAAAGTGTAGGAAGAAGTGGGCACCATACTTATATCCCCACTCAATCTGGAAAGCAGAAGCATGGTTATATCACCACTGTAGCCCAGTCATTGCAAAGACTGTGGAACATGAAAGCTTAGAGTATTGAGGCTTACTTAAAGAATAAAACAACTAAAAGCATATTTTGTGTTTTTATTCATGTTCATTATAAAATTAAAAGAATTGAATGACATTAAAAACTTTTTTTTGGGTCTTCTGTCTTAAGAGTCAAATGGTTGGGGAATAAGTGGGGTGTGCATAAATGTCCAGAAATTCTTTTTCACCCAATTTTATTGGGTTGAAACAATATACATTTTTTTAAAAAATGATTTAAATCATTCCTCACAGGCTGAATTAGTATTAAATTATCACAAGTTTTTAGAGGCGTGATTCCGCCTAGCAAAGCAGTGACATTTGTTTGACAGCTGATGGGGTGCGCTCATGGTTAGAGAAGGTAAGGGCGGTCCCATTTTAGATTGAATGGATTTGGCACGCCCAAACCAGTTGTGGTGGGTTCAGCAACACTGGCGGCAAGGTATGACACTAGATGGCCAAATCGTTTGAGTTTGATTCAGACAATTTATTACTAATTATATTGATTTAGCCCATTATTGAACCTTAAATAGGGGATAATGCCTTCTGGAAAAGTGGGGAAGTGTTTTCTTTTTAGCAATGATTTATGGCCACCACCACCTCCTGACAACCCATGGACCTTCTTCACCAAGGCCTTGGTGGTGGGAAGAGGGGATTAAAGGAAACCTTTGAGGTGGTAGGCTGTCACCCACCTCTCATCTGCAACATGGGCTAGATCTCCCTTGTTATTGAGGGGACGAACAGCCTTTCCCCCTTCTTGGTTCTGAAGGGATAATCCTCATGATTGAGGCGCAAAGGGTGCTCCTCAGGACTTACAAGGAGGAGAAGTAGCAGAAGAAGCGATTATGCTAACTGAAACTGAAGGCTTCATAAAACAAGTTTTTTATACCACGAAGACAAAAGGAACAAAGAAGCTATCACGAAAAGTAGAAGCAGAGTATTGTTTGTCCTTATACGCCAGCGCGGAGAGGAACTAATAGCTGGAGAACAGAAGGTTATGATGGATATCATCAGTAATAATAACCATAACAGGCATTGCTTGAGATTTATTGTCACAAAGGAGTTAAAGACCAGGACAAGAGTGATTCTATAATTATATGACTCAATATACAAAGGATAAAGTCAAATTTCTACTTGGGAATATTTTCAAGCACCCTGTTAAGATCAAGAAGGACCAAACTATAATTAAAGATACGATGCATCACTACACCATCATTAATTCAGTTTCTGCCATTTCTGGCGTTAATGAGATTGGGCTTTAATCCAACTCTAACAGAAGAACATGAAATCAACGAACTCTTGTCTTATATTTAAATATTTTTAGCAGTGAACTTAAAGATTATGGCCTTTACAATGGAGGAGTTATAAAATTGACGCTGGAAGTGCCATACCATTCTAATTAAATCCTTACTACTAATGCAAGAGTAATTGCAAAGTCATTAATAAGAGTTGCAAAAACTTATTAATAAAGGTCTGGTAATACCCTCTAAGAGTCCATGGACATCACCCCTCTTAATGGTGCTATAATTGAGGAAAACACCTAGTAGTCATGGGTTACAGAAGACTAACAAACCAACCAAAAAGAATTATACCCGCTACTGAAAGTTATAAAAGGCTTTGATACAGCTCAGAAGATTGCGCTTATCTCCACCATGGACCTGTTAAGCAGATACTAGCAGATGGAACTTTCACCAGAAGACCAAGAAAAGTGTGCGCCTATAGCAATCCAAAGACTGTATGAACCAACACGTTTGCCACTAGGCCTGTGAAACGCCCCAGCTACGTTCCAAAAATTAATGGATCAGATTTTATTGATCAGAAGATTTTAAGTGTATATCTCCTTAGTTGACATCATGGTGTTAGAAAGACATTCAAGGATCATATGGCAAACATGAAGGAAATTTTACTCACTCAAGAGAGAACAATATCAAGTGGAAGAGAAGCAAATGCTCATTTTTTATGAGTCAGCTATAATTTTTTGGACATTAAGTAAACAAATGAGGAATCATGCCCCAGCAAGGGAAGGTCAAAGCTATTATCAAGATGGCTACTCCATATGCATGAGAGATGTCCAGGTATTCTTAGAAATGGTAGGCCACCATCTCCAATTTATACCAAACTTTGTGGACACTGCTGAGTCACTTACATACTTTATGAACAAGGAAGTACATTTCAATTGCGAAAAAAAAAATCAAGAGAAAGCCTTCAAACTAACTCAAAAAGATGTTGATAAAAACCCCTACTATGATATTCCCAGACTTTGTGAGACCTCTATATCTACACCAACGCCATTGACATGGAATGGGTGACATCTCAGCTAATTTAGACAAAGATGGAGTAGATCACCCCATAAAGCTCTACTTGATGAAATTTACCCAAGAAGAACGCAATACAGTCACTAAGCTTGAGTGCCTATATGTGATCATAGCAGTACACACCTTTGATATTACATTTATGTTGTAACTTCATGATAATCATGGATTGCAAATTATTGAATCAGTCAATAAACATAAAATACCTAGATGAAACTTTTTAAGATGTGCTATTCAGTTGCAAGGTATAAATTTAAAATCTTGCACTGGGCTGGAGAGAGGCACCAGTAAGAGGATGGCTTGTTACAATTACCTGTTTTCACTTGCAAACACCTGAGAGCGATAATATTATAAATCAATAGGGTGACCTGAAAATGTATGAAAAAAAGAGGATTATGCAATTAAGAAGATTATAAGGTGTTGATTAAGAGTGGTGAGGCTTAGAGAAGGAATACTGAAAAGTTAATAAGTGAGAAATGGTTTTTTCATGTGAAGCTGAGCAAATAAATATCAATAATCATGGAAAGACACTGTCAAGTAGGCCATGGAAGACTACAGAAGGCGTACCAGCATTGGATGAGAGAACTTGCTGGGAGGCAATGTTGGACTACATTGGTCAAGCTTTGGAGCTCTGGTTGAATGAGCCCAATATAAATCACTCCAAAATAAGTTTGAGTTTCAACTTTTTAAAAGCACACTATTTCAAAACATCTTTATTAAACTTACAGGACCATTCCCATTGTCATCCAGTGGTAATCAGTTTAATAATGTTTAATTAGATTAATTAAAAAAATGACTAGAGCTATTTTAGTCAAGGCTTTACCTCCAGAGTTAAATAAAGATTCTCATAAAAAGTAATATTTGCCATGGATGCGCTAAAATGTTACTTTTTGATAATGGACGGAACTTTAAAACACAGATTTTGTGAGACACTTGATGAACTTAGTGATAGTCAAGAAAAATTTACCTCGCCATACAATTCTCCGATAAGGGAAGCATAAAAAGGTGAATGGAACCTTCATGTCAATCTTAAGGAAACTTCAGTTAACCACAGTTCATATGTGACATTCTGTTGCCATCAAACACTGTTTTCTTATTATCAAGCTTACACAGGACTATTGGAATGTCACCATATAAAGAACTATATGGAAGTGAAGCCACGTTACTGAGATTTTTAGCCTTAGTGATGGACACGTATAGGAAGAATTTCCCCCCAGTATATGAGTCATTATTATAGAAGTTAGCAAAAATTAGCTGAACGTCAGCGGCAACGCTATGAAGTCACTTTCAGTGAGTACCAAAGATAGTGACCAAAGACCTAAGTTGCCTATATTTTAGTGGGACAAAAAAGATATTTTTTACTTTATGCGTGGATGACAGCCTGAGAAATTACAGGATGTCTGGATGGGAACTGCAATTTATGACATGTGCTGGGCCTCCATTTTTGTGGCTCGATGGTACTGTGCCCAAGAAGACTGACAGTTAATACTCAAAGCAGTCTGAGATTCATGACAAGTATGTTATCTATTTTTAAGGTTCCAAGTCACTCTTAGACCCCACCAGCTAGAGTATCTACCCTATAGTAAGTTCAGAATTAGGAATTTGAAGTCAAGTAACATAAAGAGATATATAGATAATTGGTTAAAATTAACTTATTAAAGAATAGGAGTTTTATACTTTACATATTATAATAAAAACCCTATAAGGAAAAGAATTAGTAAAAATAATGAAGGGATGAATCTGGATGGTAGGCTCTTGGTCAGTGGATGCATCAAGATTGTACAATACCTTTGTAGAATATTTTTGTTATTAGAGAATGGGTATGTTGAATGTAACAAGTCAGATGAGACTTGTATCACTTAGGTCGATCATTGGTCAAATTCTTAATTATTATCTCTTTGTAGAAAAATATCAATTTACTGCCTCATGTGCAATAAGTATAATTGTCACATGGCGTTTCAATGATCCTTCATTTTGATTAAGCAGGTTTCATCTTGAGGTATTTTGGGCTCAAATCAGTCCAAATGAATTTTCCTAGCACTGTAATGAGCCTTACTAAACACCAATTTATTATATGATTTGTTGATAAAATTTTCTTTAACCCCCTACTTAGGTCTAGGCATTAATTCTGTCTTGGGAGTTAATTGATTTATATTTTTCTCATCATATCTGATAATCTTATATCTGACATCAAGAGAAAAGGAACCAAGTACTTTATAAGGATGATAAAACATATATCACATATCTCTAAGTCCACTTTTGGGCCCACAGTCTTTCTCTAGGTCTTGTCTTGGGGTATTAGTGTTGAGATTAATTAATTAAAGGGGTGAAACTCTTACCATACGGGAAAATTTTTTTAAGAATCCCTATATGATAGCAATAGTAATATTAGTGTCAATATTATTAATCCTTTTCAGCCTGAACTACAATTGAAATACTCCTAACATGTTAATGTTCATTTTAATAAAAAAATACAAAGATTCTTTATAAGCTTTACTTGTTTGAATTCTAATTAGAAGGCCTTTATATTTACAAACTGTATAAACAATTTTGCAGCTGAAGGGTATGCCATCATTCAGACAATTGATTTCTCCGCTAAATGTTAAGAATGTCCTGTTCCTGAATAGTTACTTATATCAAAAAATCCCTAGTTTGACTCTTGGCAGAATTGTGTAAATTATACTATTGTTTACTCCTAACTATCATCTGATTAGCATGGAGCAATTTAATCTTATCAATATGTATTTCTGGCAGAATAGGCCAACTGATGGGGAGTCCACTCAAGCATTAACTCAAATTTGGTACTTACGCCTGAAACAAAACTACCCCTTTTATAAACCTGAAGGTGTTTTAGGAGCTACAAATATTTTAACACCCAATTGTCATTAAGAACTCCAATAATTGACTGAACTAAACATAATTTTAACGCTCTTTCCACTCGGCATAACTTTCTGAGCAAAATTACATGAATTAATAAGGCAAATCGTAATCACCCATGGTAGTTTTGCTTCAATGTCCTCAGATTCTCTGCCATCTGCTCCAGTGTGGGGCAGCAGCGATTCTCCCCCACCATTTTCCATCCAGCAGGAAAATGCGCTCAGACTGGTTCACCCAGTCATTCCAAACTCAAGGGACAATTCGTTCCTCCCAAGAGTCTTGACGCCCACCTAGCTTATACCCAAGCAGTACCTCAATGCCCCCTGGTACTCCCCTGGAGCAACATGCACTTCGGCCTAAGGGTCAAATATGGGAAACTCTTTTCATACCATTAACAAGCCATTATTGAAATGGCACAGGTGTTGATGACACCCACCAGCTTCATTTATTTCTGCCCCTATAAGGGGTATTTTGACCTCAGCTTCACCTCTGAAGCCAATGCTGCCACTGAAGCAACTGTGCTCCTGGTATTCCAGGGCACCCCTCTCCTCACAACTCAGACCTGGCTCCCAGCGGACACCACTTTAGTGGTCCAGTCTAATGGTTTTTCCACCCACCTCCCCCTGAAATGCTCCACCAGGAGCTGATGCTCGGTTTGGAAGCCTATAGCTCCATCCCCATCTACAATTTGTGGTCCCAAATGGGGCTGCATGACTTTCTGGTCCTCGGGCATATGCCACAATCAGCCCTGAACTTAGTGAAATCGCCATGTCAATTCCTCACGCACAATTATTACTTCAGTGCCTGACCATCCATTTTGGGCCCACGTCGAGGTCAGGCAGACAATCTGTCCATCATATTTTGAATTGGACCACTCAAAATGCAAGTGCCCCTCCTTAGCCACTTCCAAAGGATCAGATGACTCATCTGCTGACCTCCAATCCGCCACCCACCCTGTACAAGTTCTGGTATAGGGCAAAACCACCTCCCCCTCCCCCAAAACTGGGCCTGCAGCTGCACCTGCAGCCACCAATCAGCCTCCTCTCCACCCCAATGCCACGAATGATTCCTCCAATCAAGCATTAGATTGGATCCCAGTTCAATCCCATGCTTCCTCAAATGAATCAACCAAACTCCAGCCATATGCTGATTCCCCAATTCAATTCAACTAAAACCCATGGGAGTTATTGGCTGAAAATGATAATCAGGTAAGCTAATTAAAGAACCATCTCTTCAAATTGAGCGGTTCATTAATGCAGAATGTGGGATGCTATATACCCCTCAGCCAAATGCCAAATCATTTTGCAGTGATCACCAGCCTGCAGTCAAAGCAGCTGCAACACCAGACTGTCGTACCCTTTGTAAAGCTGTCACCAAATCAGTGCTGATGCTCAAAGAAGGAATCCCATCTCCTTTTATTCCTGAAAGTCTTACTCAAAAGAGTAAAATCACAGTAAAACAGTTATACAAAAATGTTACCAATGCTATCCAAAACGTGGCAACTATAGCATGGAACCCAAAAGCTAAAATTACCCAAACCAACATCACCACATTTTTTTAACTTCCAAACGCTCACATTAAAGCTGAGAAGCTTTAACCAAATATATCAGTGCCATTTTCTTAGTTGGAAATTTCCATAAAATACCAATTATTAGTGATATTGAACCACATGCCGTAGATGCCCCAACGCCATTACTGTCTGTCTTGATATGTACCATATTCTGGGAAGAGAAAGCCACTGTTGAAGATGAACCCCCTGATCCCCCCTCCCCTTCTGCCATGGAGGGATAAGCGGTTTCTGCTGCCCACCTGGTTGGATGTTTTGTTTGAGTGTTTCACTCAATCCGCTTTTTTTGGGCGTTTTGTTTGAACCAACTAGTTACGTAGTTTTTAGCTTTAGTTTTATTTCAGTAATGTCTGTCCCCTGGTCAGCTTACCTCAAACAAATATAAAAATAGTTTTCAGACAGCTGATTAAGAGGGATTATATAAAAACATTACACATGGATATGTCATCGTTTGACAACCCAGCACCCAAATTTAAGCTCTATTGAGGCAAAAGGATTTTGTGAGAGACCTGATAGGCCAAAATGTCATGTAACTAAATTTAGTTCACCTCTGCTTATCATACAATCTCTCCTATCCTTCTATTATCTTCCAAGGATACTTTAAAAGGAGGCGTTATCAAATTAAAGGTTTGTTTTACTAAGCCAAAAGTTATAATATTATACCCACAACTATTAATAAAGTTTATATTTACTTGTGGTCTAAAGCTAGTTCAATAAATTAGAGACAGCATTAAAGAGTCTTCTTACTCTGACAACAGTTATATTTGTTAAAATCCAGTAAAAAGGCACCTGCGAGCACAAACAGTGCCTAGATTCCAACATCAGATGGCATACCAGTATAATAAAAAAGAGTGCATTCCTAAATTTACAAAATGACAACCCTAAAGAGCTCCTATTTATACCATGGGTTCTCCCAACAATGAAAGGTGAATAAACTTTATCCCATATGAAGAGAGTTTTATTTTTTGTAAAATTTTAACTATAGAACATACCGCAAAATTATGAACTGAACTAATTTTGATAATACAATTGATTGAAAAACAAAATAAAGATGCAGCCACAAGAGCACAGGAGCCATGGGAGCCATAGTAGTTAATGTTAGGCTCAGAACAGCAGCCACATATCTACAAATATAAAGAGCTCCACATTATAGCTTGCAAAAGAAACTTAGAATATCAGAGTATCATGACTTGGAATTCATCAACTCTTAAAAAAGATACATGTACAAGATTTCCTTATGAAACGAAATTGTCATGTTATAAACTAAGTGCTACTCAAAACCCTGAATCCCCCTAAGTACTATATATAATTTGATACCTTCTTATATTAAGAAATTCTGTCACAAAACTGATTTTTGATATTATTTTTATTTGATGCTATTAAAATATAGAAAAAGTACTTATAAAGGTCTGGACTTAACCTGAATTTACCAGAAGAGGTTGAGAAAAGCTCAAATGTGCTTAGTACCTTTTTTCAAGGTAACAATAAATTTTCAATATGAATCACAAATTCCATCTACCCTCCGCTCTCTAATGATACCCATTGCAATGTGGACAATCCACACCATTGCCTTAGATGCGTTCAAGGGCAAGGTACCAACCATTCATGGGGCTATCAACAGGTTCCACGTCCACTTATTGGAGCACTTCTAAGCCTGGCTCTATGGATATATGAGGCCAAGGCAACAGGCGCTCATAGAATCGTGGTTCCCACTCTGGTTCCTCCACACAGATTACTTCCTTCCCACAACTGCTCCATAGCAGGGGAAACCCTCTCAAAGTAGCGCACCAACCCCCATACTTGGCAGTCCCGCTGGCAACAGGGGTAACCTGAGTACCCTGGGGTGCCCAATTTTATCTACCTTCGCTTCCTCCCTCCTTTTTCACACATACTTGGTAATTCCCGTCCTCTGGTCAGCTTGCCTCAGTTAAATAAAAAAATAAATTTTCAATATGGTTGGAAACTTTTGGAACGCAAGTAAAGTACCATATACAAGGAAACAAGACTCCCCAAATTGCCCAGTGATGCAACTGTGAACAAATATATAACTTATTGAAACTGACTCATACCTCCAATTAGTAATCCTGAGAAAGCGCCATTTCAGTGATACCAGCCTTAAAAATACAACAATTGCTATATATTATCCGCATTCCCCCCCAAAAAACCAATAAGTTCTAAATACCAAGAAAATGTGGCTAGCTGATCTTAAAAAGTCTGTACTTTCATGAGAAAATTAGTGATGTGTCTACATTGGTAGAAATAACTTAGTTTTAGGCTTATATTTTGAGAACTAAAGTAAAAATGTTAACATAGAAAATCATTGCGCCAAAAACACAAGGAAAACCCATCACTCATGCATTATACTTATTTTGGGAAGGAATGCCGTGAAAAAGGTTTTCAACGGCCAATGTCAGTAAAAACTAGACATTTCTTATAAAACCAGTATAATAAAAAAAGCACCACGATAGAAGATAGAAATAGATATTCAAAGATAATGTTTATCATGGCTGTTGTTACAGATTCAGGTTAGGGCCTCAGAAAATCAATAAAGTTCAGTGAATTTTTATTCACAAAACTATAAAAAGCAATCTACCCAGTGAACAGGATCATGATTATGCACAAATTTCTGTGATACACTAACAAGTTCTAAGAAAACCTTCTGATAGGTGAACATTACAATGAATCTCACGGTCAGTTCATGAGTAGTGATTTATTAAATATGGTGTAGAACAATTTCCTAATTGCAGATAATCCCTAATGTCTTTAAAAGCATGTCCTGAGCATCTTTGCAGAACTTTCTAGCCTAGTTTAAAACTAAAAGATTTAAAGTATATTAAAACAAAATGTCTAAAGATAAATATTTTAAGGTAATCTTTATCTTGTGCTGTGGTCTACTACTGTGTATTGTTTGTATATAGCAGAACACTACAGAAATCTCGTTTTCACAGAGCCTTAAAACCTTATAATTAACATACCATATCTTTTAGTAATTGTTATATAAAAGTTCCTACTTTACAAAACATCGTTATGTATCATTATAAGAAGCATTTATCATGTATAAATTTTCTGCGTTGCACATAACAGCTAATAATTTATAGTATCTCAATTAAAAAGGAATGTTATTGAACAAGGTGATATAGCCAAGAATGTGAAATAGACCTAAAATTTTTTCCCACTATGTAAAATTTATTCAATTTTATTCTCTTAGATATCCATTATTACAGTGCGTTGTTCTAGATCGTTTATTCTTGATAAAGATCTTATTTGAACTTATAATTACTTTAGCTTTGCATCCTTTTGTCTAAGATAAATATACGTATAGATAGTATGAACAATTTAAGTATTAGTTTATAGTATCTATCCTTAGTTCATTTACCCAATATAAAACATTACTGACTTTACTCTATTATTATCAGGTAATGATACTTACCATGTTATAAAAAATATCGTTGTTGGAAATTATAATCAAAATATATGCTTTTCTCAACTTTATCAACGATAGAATTTTAAACAGTAGAAAATTTAAGCTCAAATTAAACCTTGATACTGGATAAACTATTTGCAATTATAGACTATTCACTTGTAATCGCTTTATATATTAACCTAAAAATATGAAGTATTGTTGATATAAAAAGTGTTTATATTCATAAAAACCGTTTGCCTTTTACATTTTATAATGGGAAAATGGTACAAATTTTGTCATTTTCCTACTAACATATATAATTATGAGATTAAATAAGATTTTTATGTAAAATATGCTGGCGTTTGCATAGCAAGTATTTTTACCACTTACATCACATTTGTATACGTTATTTGGAACATATTTGTCCACCACCAACTTGCTACAACCCCATTTAAATCAGAATCCATGGCACCGCTACCTGATGCTCTAATATAGAGCATAAGTGCTCTACCGCCAAGTCTTTTCTGCCCTTTGGGAAAATATGAGAAGTCTGTTTTAGCTAGTTTGTCAAACAACTTGTGTTGATTTATCCCTCATAAGGACTTAGCTCTCCACTCTACGCACATCCGCTTTTAACCCCATTCTAGTTCCCTCCATCAATTGTCATTATCTTCAGCCACTGAGTTAATTACAGATAACTTCTACCATAGGGTGACAAGATGATACTTGAGCTTGCTATTAATACCTTTGCGCTTGTAAAATTCATTGACTTCTGTCCTTATAAGGGCTGATCTGATATTAGATTCACCAAGAGGACGCGGTTGCTGCTTTAGCAACTCCCTTAACTTATATATGAAGCATATAGTTACATTTATACTCACCTCCGCAATGAAACAAGATGTGGTGTCATTTGTAAACCTCCTTTTGCATCTTCTACCTCAAACTTTATATGATGAGTTAATGTCAAGCCTTTCAGCCCATGGCACCAATCCATTATTAATTCATTATCCCAGTGGTGCTAAGCTTATCAAGGCACTACATGACAGTTTCCTATTTCCCCTCACCAGCCCACCACTATTCAACATATCCACTCAAGTGCTCATATAAGTGCAGCGCTGGTCTATTTCACCTGTGCTCACATTGACTACAGTCAGAATATTTGTCCTCTATGCTTTTTATTAGACTACTCTTAAAAGACTTTTCATTTTTCTACCAACACATCCCTCATTGTATCAGGCATCGCTGCCATTCTGCCAGCATTCAACTTAGGATTTTTGTTGCCTCCACCTACCAGTCCACTCATACATCAAACCCACCTGTGAAACTTTCCAACTTCTGGAAATCTTATCCTCTTTATCTATATATAGAAATTAACTAATTATAGGGATGCCCAGACCCCTGTTTACACCCAAGCCTTACCCCATTTACTTGATCAACTTTCCACCACAACCACCACTGCATATAACCAAAATTATGGGTATTTTAAATGAACCACTGAATTGGGTGAATTTTCCAGACTCTTCAGGGTATTTGCTTTAGAAAATTAAATTTGATTTTGGCACACAAAACATCACAAACAATTTGTTTAAAAACCCAACACTGAACCATTCCTAGGAGATCCCCAATCTGGCATGGCTGAAGTTTCCTCAACTAAATGAAAGCCTCTCCACATTTTTGCTTTTAAATAAGTTGACAAGCATGCATCTATTATGTCTCCTGTCACTTTCCAACATAATTTTTCCCAAATATTAAAGCAAAAATTAAGGAATATACTAAACGTATAGATTTCTCAATTAATCTCGCCACTTTGGAATAGTTTTACAACAACAAAAATCACCACCACTAATATTACACGCTTTGCTCATTTTACAAAGCCTGCATTTAGGCTGAAATCATTTTATTGAGTGATTTTAGGGCCCTTTTACGGCACTGACTTGAAATAATAAACCGTCATTTTACACTCCTCAAAAGTCACTCTGAGGATGCATCCACGCCTTTATTCTCCACCTACATCAGAGCCAGATGTGCCAAATACCTGCTAACTATATGCCCCCATTCCCCCTTCCCCTCCGCCATGGTGGTTTACAGTTTGTGACTCCTGGACTGGAAGAAATGTTTTATGTATCACTCTATTTTTGTTTCACCTTATTTTTGTTTCCTTTTTTATAACAAACTCCTCTAATTTTTGTTGATTCCTGTTTCCTGGTTAGCTTTCCTCTAGTAGAGTTTCATAGCCAATATCTAGATAAATATATTTTTAAGTTAATTAATATCTTCTTACTTTTATAATTTTAGTTTTTCAGATTAAAGCTTTTTTATAATTATCTTTATAAATTAGTCTATAATAATCTGTTTCAGGTAAGTAACATACAAGGTAATTAAAGAATATGCATAAATCATATTAAAAAGAATAAAGGTAGAAAGAGTCCTTATCTTTAGTACTAGTGGTGCCCAACCCAAGAGGGGGATCCTTCACGCATCTCTACTTACTTTGTTCTAAACAAAGAATTATTATATAGGGTTAAAAATTTCTAGCATGGAACTGTGGCGTTGGCCTAAAATACATTCTAGAAGGGTAGAGGGACGGTAGGACTTTTATCTGACGCTAGCTTCAAGTGGTTGGCAAAGATGGATAAAATGGGAGTAGGAGCATCAGTAGCATGCGACAGAAGGAGAAAGAGGTTAGGGTTCTCCTCACCAGTGAGGATAGCAGTTTCATCACATCTTCATTAAAAGTGAGTTGAAATATGGCAAAGGTAATAAGATTAGGCACACAAGTGTAGGAATAATGCGTTGTTTTTGGTTTTCATGGTAGTTGAGGTCATAAAGTGAAGATCTTGCTGTGTTGACGCAAGTGCGGCTAGCTACAAATGCCAGTTCTTCAATATTGGATTTGTGATCCTTGGGGAAATCTGCAAGGAAGTTAGGACAAGAAAGCCCCTACAAAGTGGCTTAATTGCCATATGGAGGGCTTGGCGGAGAATAGAGTTGGTGGGGGTAGTGGATGCATCAACATTCTTTTGATGAAAATTCTTGTAAATTGGAAATCTGATGCAAGAATGGAAATAGCGGTGGGGGGTCAAATTGGGGGGTTGTTGGAGAATTTCAACCATAAATTGTTATTATTAATATACAGGGGCAAACTGCGTTATCAATCCATTTGAGAGACTCAAAAGGGTTTGGCATGACCAGCGCTGGGCCAATGAAAGGAGTTGGTGTGGTGGCGGCTGCTTATTGGCTGTGAACAGTAGACCACAGCATATCAGCCTTCACCTGAGCAGCCTCTACTCAGGGATGGTTTTGGCGGTTGAGTCTTGGGTGGGCGGAGCAGTGGGAGCAGCATCTGCAGCAGTTGAGCGTTGGGAAGGGTGGACTGATCCCAAACCAAATATTTAGTAAAATCAGAATTGGAAATTTACACCAAAAATAGGAGAGAAAGAAGTTTTAGAGGAAAGTGCTGGGCACTTGCGCTTTAAATTGTCAAGAGCAAAGAATAAGGGGAAAATGGTGGTCTTCCTTTTGACATACACCCAGAAAGGATGATCAGGGGTGGATCTGATCATGGAGTGGGGGTTAGTGAGTGGGTGTCACAACAGTAGGGGCAGATCATTGTGAATGCACAAGATCTAGCAAGATGATCAGCGCCATTTGGTACCATGAACTGCAGCACGGGGTCAACACCCTAGGCAGCCAAGCCCTCAGTGAGCTCATGGCAGAGGCTTTCATTTAGAGGTGGGAAGGCAAAGTCAGCAATTTATCCCCCACCAGTGTGACCTCATCTGGCAAGTAATTTCTGATCATTGGTAAGTTGTATTTTTATAAATTAATGGCAACTGTGCTGCTGCAGTGGCTTGGGCTTTACAAGAAATACTGAGATTAATTATCCCTTAAAGGGCGGAAATTAATAAATTCAGCAGGTTTGTACATCGCTATGGCATCTCAATGAAGGCTGCACTCATATAGGGGAAGAGGTCCCCATACTTGATCTAAAGGATAAAATGCAGGTTGCTCCCTGAGAGCACCAGGGGCTTCTGAGCACCACCTGAGAACGTATGAGGTGGTGGGCTAGGTCCCAAAGAGGGATATGGCGATTAGAAATGTTCTGGGGGAGGGCTATCTGGGCCATCCTGGGGCGTTTTGGAAGTGGCCAAAAACCGCCAGGAGGTAGCAAACCACTACCCCATGCGGGTGCAGCAGGCATTAATATAGTCAATATAATATGGTTTTGTCACAGGTGATAGGCGGTTGAAAGTAAAAATACTATTAAATTTTGAATTCAATCAAAATAGAGATCATTAAAAAAGTTTCTCAATAAAGAGTTTTTATTTTATATATTGTAACATTTTTTCATAAAATATTTCTGTATTTTTTCTACAATAATACACCTATAAATACTAGATCACATATAAATAGACTAAAATAAAAGATTACATAAGTGAACTTCAGCTTAGCGATGATTTTAATTATGTTATAAGGTATAACGCTTCATGAAATTCATAGCTTTTATCTATAAACATATCATGCTGTCAACTGGACCAAAATCACTTATTTTAAACAGTTATATTTAGTAAATATTGAGGAGTGGTAGCAAAGCGGGGTTGTTCCTGCTCCACTCTGGGTCAGGTTTGATTAACACATATTTGAAACCAGCACAGGCTAAAAAACACAGCGTGTTATATTTGTCCCTAGGTTGGCCCACCTCGTTTACTTTTTTATAAATAGTAAATATCCATCAAGTTAAAAAATTTGCGTTATTTTAGTGAAATATGCTAAAACATATCATCAGTTATTTAGCCTTAAATACTTTGTAGTTTGTGAAGAAAGCTTATATAAAAATAAATACATGAAATAAAATGCTGATAGAGCTTTATCTCATTATAATATAACAACATCTAAACTATCTTTGAATTGCACTACTGATATATTAATCACATAGGTATATACTATATAGTACTAATAAAATATGTTGCATACTATCCTGTAGACAAACTACAATGGGACATAAAGCACAATTTATATTACAAAGCATAGAATTGAGCCTTATCTCTTGTCAGCATATTGTGTCATTATGCAGAGGGTTTATGGTATAGATTGTTTAATATAAATTCTTCTTATTTTATGGTACAAGCGAAAATGGAAGCTTGATAATTAAAAGCATGTTAGAAGGTGTATCAGAAGGCATAGAAACAAGATATTTAGAGTTTTATGAGAATGAGCTATTATTATAATACCATGTCTACAGGTTATGTGAGCATTTCAACTTATTCTGACTAACTAGATCTTAAATTACAAAAAAAGATATAAGAGAATAGTAACTTATTTAGTAATACGCATATATAAATTATTTCAATAATAGATATGTAGATTTAGAGGTTACAAAAACATTTTCTAACTATGAAACATCTATAAAATCCTGCCATTTTTAAAAGAGCTAAGATACTATATAAATCTAAATGCATATATCTTAATAACGTTTTAAAATTTATAGTATGTGTGGCATAAAATGCATCTAATCAATACTAACTATACAATTAAGGCGGCCAAGAGATTGGCACTATAAAAAGTTCTTAAATTGAGACAGAAAGTAAGATAGAAAGTCAAGTGACTTAAACCCATCAGTTTAAACTTTAATGAATTTATAAACCTTCCAAGTTTTTGGAAAGACTATTAGTTATCTATAACATGTTAAGTTTTTTAGAAAGTTTAATTATCTTTACAAATTATATTGGATGTGTGAGCTCAAGTATTCCATACACACAGAAAAAATACCATAATAATAGGAGTGTTTCTCCAGTACTCTAGATTGATAGGTACAAGTTTACTAAAGAATCAAGTTTGAAAATTGGGGTGGCCAGTCTAGATGTATAGGTGAAGATGTTATCACCAATCCCAATATGGTCTCTAGCACCTGAGGACACTTGAGAAGCATGCCATAGACTGTCACCTCAGATGAGTTCCAGATACTATTCAAGTTAAAGACAAACATCTATTTTATCTCTTGAAGTCAGTGGGGACAGCTAAGTAGCGCAAGGCTGGAAGTAACTCAATCTAGGCATTCACTGCAAGCAGTCGGTGACTTAAGTTATGTCAATACTTCTAAGAAGCTTCATTTTTAAAAGGTTAAGATAATTTATAATATGAAATAGAATAGCTAAAGAAATAAAAACAGCGCTTTATAGGGTTATATTAAACAGAATTTCAGATTGGGGAGTGAGGGAGCGCTAGCCCACTTAACAAAGCTGTGGCGATCATGCAGAAAAATAGGATTTTTCTACACTTTAACTTAGTTGTAAACAAAAAATAACTGAAGCTGGCTAGAAACTACCCATATAAATCTGGAACACTTAAAAGATTCAAATATGAGACACCAATTAAACCAAATTTCTTGTAATCAAACAATTATATGTAAAATACCATTTTATTACATCAAACACTAAATTGGGAGTATTTGGATGCGTGACCCCATAAAGAGCTCATTTTAGCATCGTAAGGAGGTGAATTAGTAAGTATGGTTTATTGTGTTCACCCTTAGAAGGAATTAGAGAGCTGGTCAAAAGTCAAGAGGATTTAAAAAATATCAAAGATTCATTTGAAGTTCAATTAAGCGCAAGAAGCTTTAACTTCCATCAGGTAATAGACACCCTGATCTCCTTTTCCCACATGTCAGAGCTGACAGAAACCAAAATGATGTACATTAATTCTGATGAAATTAATTAAAAATATCTTATTTTTCAGATTATCGTGAAACCACACACTTCCAGGAATTTCTTTGTATTTTAATTTAATGCAACTGATGTGGAAGTCCAATAATCTTAATCACATTGACAATAATATCTTCTAATGGAGAGTTTTTAGCATTCTTTAGGATAATAGATAAATTTAATCCACATATTTAGTATTGGGTGTTTGAGAGTATGGTCCAAACAGATAAGGTGTGGTTGAGTGCGTCAAGCCTACTATAGCCTTGACACTTAAGGGACACTTGAAAACATGTTTTTAAACGATGACTCAGTTTTGTCCAGACTATGGTGAAGGTGCTGAGAAACATTAACTCAGTATCTAAAATATAATGTAAAAAGCCAAGGAAGATGCTGGTAAAAGCATCTAAGTCAAGGACTATATGTTGGTAGTCCAGGAATTTTATGAAAAGTTAACATAACTTAAATGCTTATCATATATAAAAATTAAAAAAGTAGAAAAATTACTCTGCAAGAGCTTCATAATATTATCAAAAAAGTGCTTTATCAAGGATGAAGGGATTATATTTCCAGATGGAAAAGTGAGGAGGTATGGGCTCACCCTTAAACAATGCTATGGGGATTATAAAATTAAGCTATAAAATTTCTTATGCTCACCCAAGTTTTTGAGAATAGGATTAAACCCTTTATGAAAGAAAAACTTGATGATGCATAAATTGATATAATATGGAATATCTGAAAAGTAGTGGCCGTGTACTTTATATCAAGTTTTTACTTTCCAAAATTTGTTTATTTACAAGTATAATCACCGCTTCAAGAACTATTAGGGTTCATAAAGGAGGTCAGTTATGTTTAAGGAGAGAGGGACTTTTAGAACTCCAAAGGTTGTAGTTAGAAACTAGCAATTATACCAAAACCCCTAATTTCATGTAAGTTTTCTAAACAGTTTTTGGCTTGAAACTGAACTAAGGGTATGCAAAAAGCCTAGATTATACAGTTAGGCCAATGATGGAACACAAGTTAAGATAACATTACTATTCTAGAAACTTTAAAATTTATTGGATTTTTTAGTTGTATAGAAAGTGAGAATATATGTTTCTAAGGGTAGACTTCAAACTATCAAATAAACATTCGATCAATGGTTTTTTTTTATATTTTTTGGCTCATTATAGCTATCACACATCCATCAAATATATGTATGTGTAAATTTGACCAAGGAATCTAAGATAAAGAGGGCATGCGGCATTCAATTAAGACGCAATATAGAAGACTTTTTCAGTTGAAATTTATCAGAACAAACAGTATTGTGAAAAAAGCGCTGTACATGTCATGGGCTTCTATAAGGTGACATACCAGCCTATTGGGAAGGAATTCACATTCACAAGCTTGGGTAAAAGTTGTGAAAAAAATTAAAAAGAATCATAATTGCACATAATATACTTGTAAATTAGAGAGTGTACTGACTAGAAAAGGCCATATACAACAAGAGGAGGGCAAAATACTAAGGTCCCCTAACTAGTGCTAGTGCTATGGCATCTGTGGTCTCATAATTTATGTTATAAAAAATAGACCAATAATGCTAAATTAATTAAAGAAGGCTTTATCCACAAATAGTAAAGAAACTCACTAATATTAGGACATATAGCTGCTTAATTGAAAATTTGCTATAAGGTAATCCATACGCTGATTGTGTGTTATTGAGAAATATATACTTTTAAAAACTTCTTAGGGATTTAACGCTGAAAGTGGATTTAAACCATTGAGATAACTGCATCCTGATCCTTATCAAATGGTGCTGTTATTAAAGGATCCATAATCTTTAGGATTAGTTTTCAATTAGAATCCAAAAATTGGAGTCCTAATGCTATTAATTTTAAGTGTCCCACATCATTTCAGCATCATGACTCTTCATCTCTTCAGGGTTTGTTGCCAATTTTTTGACCATAAAAAATATAATTAGGGGATGGGGTCTGTTTTAATTTTGGGCAATACCATTGGGATACGCCATAAGGGTTGTAAAGGTCAAACCCACTGAACAATGGATGGACAATATGGGTTCGTTGTTCCTTCAAATACACTTGAAAATATTATAAAAATATGAGCAATTGCCCCAATGACACTTATATCTATTTAATAAATACAGCGACTCTTTGCTGATACGCTCTCTCATTACTATGAGCAACCTAACCTTTTAATTTCCCCATCTCACTTATATATCAGCAACTTCAGAAAATACTATTCTTTTAGCTTAGAATTTTCTATTCCACCAAATTATTATTGTTATTGGGATGGTATTATTCAATTCACTATTTCCTTAGTTTGAGGCAATCTAAATAATATTTGTCAAATGTTGACATCGCCTTATCGCCTTATTTGTAGGCGATCCATTAAAATCTGTTATGTCCCAATATCACCTCATCTTAAGGCACTTGAATACTATTAAATAATCATCCTAGTCAACGGATTCTTGTCAATCTGCTGTAGCTCTTAGGCTTATCATCCAGTCATATTAAAATCTTGACAGGGAATTATTTGCATTATGCTTAAAATATAAGAGCAATGTTACAAACAGGCAAAACCAGGATCATATAATGTCCCTCTCTAGGTTCATGCCCATATTAAATGTGAAATTCTTGATCTTTTCAGGGAAGTGGTCAAAATCAGCAGCCAATTTCCAGCTGTTTTCTCAATGGGCTATCTAAATTATTGATCAAGTAGAAACGTTTACTTCTTAGGATCTTGATTAATAAGATAGCCTTAACCTAATATTCTGCTTTTCTAGTTTTTCTATAAGACAGGGACTGGTTTGTCAGATACATACCCTTAAACTCCTTAGTTAGGACACATGTAAACAAGAAGAGAATGGTTAACTTTAGTGTTGAAAAACTCATAGGCTACTTCATTGAAATGGAGAAGCACCTTGTATGAGCCTATAACAAGATAAACCAACTTATTACTAAAACAGGTTGGATCAGTTCTTGGAATTGATGAGAGCCATGTCACTTCCTTTACAAATAAGAGGTATAGAACAGAGAGCTTCAAGACTTGACTATATGGTATTTCAAGGCCTTGTTAAGAGGAGTATTCAGGGCAAAAAAGTTTAATGTTTGTTGATAGGTCAACTGAGGCTGGACCACACCATCAAGTTTTCCATTAAACATATGATGATGTTATATATGATTAGAAAAGTGTACGCATGTCCTTGAAAAAAGTGAGTTTAATTGTTATAGAAAATTGGGCAATAGAAAATAAAATTGTCCAATTGTCATGCATGGCGAGGATGTAGAAGTGATATTTCACTATTCTCTGTTTGACTATATCTGTTTGGACAATCAACATAGATGGTTAGCAGAGGAGCAGTAAGCTTGATGCCTAGGTTGGTTATAAGGTGATTCCAAAAAGGAATTCAAATTGGGGGCCTCAGTCTAAAACTTTCATCAAGTAAGCCGCGTCTTTAGAAAATCTCCTTGATAAACATTTCAAATGTTTCTTTTTATGATGCGCAAAAGAACAGGGGATGACTACACGTAATTAGTGAGTCACTACACTACTACCATATTCAAATAAATTATTTAACAATTGCAAGTAGGTGTTATAATCCACTTGATAGATAACTAAGGCCTGGCAGGGATTAACAACGGCATCAACTTACCCTGAGACTTGAAATGTAAAAGTTTATATCTAAAACAACAAGAATTTTTAGATGTATTCCTTTACCATAGCCTTTATGACAAACATGAAAAATACATTCTAAAAAACTCATGTTCTTCTTATATAATGATATCCGGCTAGGGAATAATCATGGTAATAATTTAGTATCACTTTTTGTCCCATAAAGGGCATCCAGACCTTCTCATGATGCTTAATGAAAACATTTCTATTGGTATAGCTCATGCGCAGATCATCTATAGAACTTTTACAAGTAACTCTCTTGCTACCTTCATTTTTTGTAAATTGATCTTCGTTTTTTGTACCATAATAAAAAAAGTTGTAGGACAGCCCATGTTCTAAAAAAAGGGGAAGCATGGTTGCGGTATTACTTGTACAGTTTAAAGCAAGGAAAGCTAGGCGGGGGCCATGGCTGAATAGATCTTGGATCAAGGCAAGTGTTCCAGGATTGTACTCAATTGTAAAGTTGTATTGGATGGGCTTCTGGTGACATTTGGCTTGGCGTTAATTAATCTTACAGGAGATCTTGTGGAACTCCAGAGTGTAGTGATCTGTCACTATGTTTAAGGGAATGGTTGGCGTTCAGCAGATGATGCTGCCATTTGTTAAGTGTGGCCATAATAAAATTAATATCCTTGTCATATTTAGGGGGTTTTGTCTCCGTGTGGAGCATCTTGTAGCTAAAAAATACACAGGTTGATCTAACTATCATCACCCTCCTGTAATAGAATGCCCCAAAGCAAAATTAGTGGTCCATTTACACAACAAAAGGGTTATTTGACTAAAAGTGGGCTAAATATGGGAGGTGAGCATACTTCCCTTAACGTCTTGAATTCTGCCTCTTCTGCATGATAATAATTTACCTGATTTTTGAGATGGGTCAAAGGAGCGGCCGTGGCAGATAGATCCTTTGCAATATGATAGTGGAGTTGACCACATATAGGAAACTTTGTACACCAGTTTTGTTCACTGGGGGAGCCCAGTTCCAGATTTTCAACAGCATTGAGGATATATAGTCATACCATCTTTGAAGATGACATTACTAAATTGAGACCAATTACTTGGAGCTCACTTACTATAAAGTCTTTAACTTCAGGTTAACCTTAGCAATTGCCTGAAGAACCTTTTCAATATGCTTAAAGTGCTCTTCCTTATTATAGATAGTAAGATTTTTATTTATGTACGCCATGCATAATTTACGCACAAAATCTCCAGCACATGTCTTTTAAACTTTAGATAAGCACTCACATCTCGATAGTCCAAAGGGTATTACATTGTACATGAACACTCAAAGATGCCACTTAAAAGCCATGCATCATTGATGCTTAGGGTCAACTGTAATTTAGTGAAGGCGTCAATTAGGTCCATCATCAAGATCTTAGTGTTCACTACTTTAGATGTGATATCTACAATAAGAGGCATGGGTTAGGGGTCTGTTTCAGTAGTTACATCGAGTCTTTGGAGTTCCATATAAGGTAGTAAGGCACCATTGGCTTTGGGAACCAGAAGCACTAGTGAAACTTTCAATGACTTGGAAGGCTGAAAGAATTTTCATATAAGCATTTAATAATGCAAATTTACATAGACGCTTTTCCTGAGGGTTCAAAGAGTAAATAGGGTTTTTAAAGAGCTCTACACCCTCCTTGAACTTGCATGAAAACGTGAATGGGGTAGAGGCAGATAACACAGAATGAATAGAAAGTTCAAAGATATAAGTAAAGTGCTGAAACTCTTATAGAAGATCCTGGGATGGGAGGACCTACGTGATCACGCCCAGGAATGTGCTCTTGGAGGGCGCAAAACAAAAATTCAGCACCCTTGATCATTTTACAGCTGGGTGCAAAGTGCTAAATCACTTCATATTAATTAATAATAGTACTTATGCTACCACCTCATGCCAAGTATAAATTATGTAGGGAAGATTCTCTAGGACACAGAGAAACTACTAAACAGACAGTGGATTAGCGAAGTGTAACTAAACATTGGACTTTCCAGCTACACAAAGCCTTGGAGGTGTCAGCTATAAAGCATTTCCTCTAGTTGAGATAGACAAGCCTAATTGGTTAACTAAATCAAGGTACTAAAATTATTCCCCACAACAGTATCCACTTGTGCTTAAACAGCTTCTATAAACTTTGTCTTAATAATTATTATTATTAGTGGTATTTAAAATATTTAGGTAATATAAGGTGTTAGACCTATTTTATTCAGACCATAGAGCGCTTTGGAGTTAGGTGAATGTTGTAAGGTTGGTCTTTTCTTCAGTTCTACAGACATCAGAAGTTACTCCAGGTTGTTAACCATTTCAGGTACAGTCGAAATGCATGGGGGGATCTAGGCTCTCACTAGGAGAAGGAATATAATATGGTCCAAAAGGCCAGATCTTAAAAAAAGTACTAAATTGTATGCAATAAAGATAGTTATGATAACTTGGGATGGAAGAGATATCTCTTCTTAGTTTGTGGCAGCATCATGGTTAGAACGCGTAACTCTAAGTAACTATGGACTCAAGTAATGATGATATATGAATAATTTGGGCAAGAGGAGCTTGGGAAAACTGGGCCAAGGAACAGAAACGAGTGTCATAATCAGTTACTGAGAGAGTGCCTTGTTGAAATGATAGTAATGCAGACTAAGCTAAATCAAGAGACTCTTATGAGTGGCTGCAAGGCATACCATGTCAAGTAATTGTCAAATGACAAAGGTAAGCAAGGTTGGACAATCAGAAGGTTTACTATCCAAGTGCCTAAGATGGCAGCAATGTGGGTTATGAGCGCATCCACTTGAGTATATGGGGTTAGTGACACTGGTGGCATGTTGAAATTGCGCCTGTAGGTGAAGTTGTTCCATGGCGTTGCAGAGATGTTCAGCCTCATCAGAGTTTTGTAATGGGCAGAGGGTTCCCCACAGGAAGAGTTTGCAACATAAGTGCTTGAACAGTAGGTGCAAAGCAGTGGTAAAATGCTAACAGCATTAGGTGAAATAAAAATGCTACCATCATTAAGGTGGTGGTGTTAGTAAAACATGTGGCGATATTCTTAAGCTAGGGGATTACAATAGACACAAAAAGTCAGAGACAAAGTTTAAAGTGTTACTAATTTCAAGGTATTTTTTATAAGGTGATGAGTTAAACTAATGAGAAGGAAAGACAGCACACATAAGCCCAAGTAGTAATCCTGAAAAGCACCAGATAGATATTGAAAACAAACATGCTCTTTCTGAGGAGTATAGTGTATTGACTAAGGATAAGCATATCTGCACTAAGAAAATGCAAGGTGCCATTGTTCCAAAAAAGTCACAGCACTGCGACATTCCCTTCTCATTCTTTGTGACATATTTTAATATGTCATAAATGCTGAATTAAGAAGAAAGGAGTTAATCAGCAATTATAAAACTACCATATATCAGGAGGGAGAAATGTTGCAATAAAAATTGTCCACTCGTAGGATAATTTATACTTTGGGTGGTTTTAAGAAGCAAAACTTTACCTATATCAAACTTCTTAGGGATCAGATACTAGAGGTAACTCTTGAGTCTTTGCGATAACCATAGCCAAATCCTTTCCAATTAATGAAGTCCATCAAGAATTGTTACGTTTAGGATCAATTGCAATATTATTTGACTTAAGTATATGGCTTAATGGTCTTATATTTCAATTGAACTTATTTCCACAACTTTTTGGCTGTTTTTAAAATCATTAAGATCTGTGTTAATTATTTCTAATATTAAATTTTACTGGGTGGTAATTCCCAATATGCCTTTTACTTTTTAACATATGATAATGTTACTTACAGGAAAATTTTAAACTGTGACACATCTCCAAAAGAAATTATTATGACTAAAAGCTGGAAACAAACCTCAAGGAATATAGAAACAGATAAAAATAGCAGTAATACAAGCCATGTAAAATTAATAACATTAAAACTCTAACTTTAATTATTTTAACATTGGCAACTGATCCAAAAATCAATCCTAGATTAACTGCACTAATTGAAAAGGACTATGCTGCAGTTGTCCCAAAGGTACATGACATGACGTCAGCGTTCAATCCTAATAGCTTTTTATTTTAGTAGTCTTTTAATAAAGATTTCAAGCAGCGTAAAATTACCCTACTGGAAGGGGGTGGAAGGCGAGATGGTAGGGTGTATGGTACCAACCTGAAGGTTGCAGGTTCAATTCCCACCCTTCACACATCAATTGAGGTGACAGCTAAAGGAAGCTAACGGTGGTTAGTAGGTCTAATAACATGAAAACCTTACTCATGACATAACCAGAAAAATCTGATTCCTGATCCAGAGGTGAAAAAACTTTCTATGATGGAGTTGACCCTGCTCAGGTTTCATATTGATGTTTAATTTCTTTCTTTCAGTAATGTCTGCCCCCTGGTCAGCTTGCCTCAAATAAATAGATTGCCTACTGGAGAATTTTCATATATGCGGCTCCCCTTTCAATATTTGCTAGTAGTTTATTAATGAAAAATAAAAACTTTTTAATATACTTCAACTTTAAATCCTATATTATGGCACAAATTAGTGAGGCCACAGATGCTGCAGCGCTAGCGCTAATTCTGGAATAATAGAAACTTGCACACTTCCTGTTATATATATTCATATACCAAGTAATTAAAAACTGCTCATCAAGTGATTATGTGTGGTTCTGATCCTAGCTTCTGTTTTAAACTAATACCTGGGCTTGCGCATGGTCTTTTCTTCTTAGTAGTTTGGCACATTAACTTATATAAGAGTATGGTTACAATAAAAAAGCTCTATTAAATCCATCTTTGTCTTTTGAATGTATTGCTAACCCTTATCCTTTAAACCTTTCCACCTAGTAAACTTAAAACACCATGGTAATGGTAGCATTCTTGTTCCTCTTCGCTGTTGAAAGTTCAAAACTGTTTTGCACCTGCTGTTTAAACTAGTCCACATTATCAACCTCATCCTGTAGGAAGCTCTTGCTTATCTTTGGACTCCAATGAGGCTTAACTTAACTGCAACGCCCTGGCATGAATATGCTATCCAAGCGCACTTTCAACATGCTGCCAATGTCTCTTGACCCTCACGTGAGCAGGCGGATGCGCTCATCTCACCATTGCTCACAATTTTAGGTAATTAAATGGAAAATTTTTAGTAAAAGCAACCTGATTTACCTAAGTAATTGGATGATAATGTTTACATGGTATAACGCGCAGCCGCCTCTGAAAGAGTATCTTAATATAGCCTGGTCCACATTACTTATACTGCAACAAGGCACACTTTTAGTAACTGAATATGCCGCTTAATTCTGTTCCTTGACCCATTATAAGCAAGCTATTCTTGCCCAATTTTCTAGTATGTTTTAGTAGAACTTGGAGCTAGAGTTGATGAGGGCTATAAAAATCCATTTGTTGCCATACTGGTAGATGAGATCTTCTTGGCGTCCCAGGCTGCGAAACAACTACCTTTTTGACTACCAATAAGTCTTATCCACAAGTACAGCACTTGTGACCATGGCAGTCCTGCTTCAACTTAAGCCTAAATCCTCTTTGATTTATCTGAATGTATTCAAAATGGGCAAAACCCCTGGTGGTTTTCTTAGTCTGTACCAATGAAGTAGCGGAGCAACCCTATATATTAGTTATAACTCTTGTACGCCTTATAGCTTGATTAAAATGGTTCAATATCATTTGTCATATTTGATCATTTCATTTACCACAAAAAATAAAAACGTCAAGGCAAAGTCAAAGAAACTGTTGAAGAACTGATGGCTACTTTTGCTTAAAATAAGATTGTCAACTATAATTGATAAATAATCAAATGCCCTATCACCTGGTGGCGATGTTACCATAATTGACACCTCAAAGTCTTTGCATATATGAGAAAATTAATGACCGTTTCCCTTAATCAAGCAATTATAGGGTTAGAAAGCGTTTTAGTGCCCTGGATAATCATCCTGGGTGATATTAATTGGTATAGAGTAGTGGCATAAGTACCCCTATTTTGATATGGAAGTGGTTATGTCACACTGCTCCCAGATGTAAAACGACCTGCATTCCTAAATTTTTTCTCTACACCCACCATGAGCCTATTTCTAGGCATGATCACGAAAGTCCTTCTCTCCCTAAACCTCCAATTGGAATTTCACCTTTTTTATCACATCATTTAGTTTGCTGTCAATTCAGCGTCAATGGTCTTCATCCCATTCATGAAAAGTTCAAGTTGAGTTAAGCGCAGCTCCTTAAGTGGTGCCCGCTATAGTCTTTGGCCCTTAAAGCTAAAGAGTCACTGGAAGTTTGAGTCAACAAAACTTTGAGTGCTTATCTATCTAGCCCTTCAAGTACTAGATGTTTAACTTGTCCTATAGTTCCCAAAGCCAATTTTGACCTAATCCCTTTTTTGATTTCTGAAGAGTTGACGCGGTTACTGAGCCATACACCTAGCTAATGACACTTATGGAGGAGATCACTCCTATGATCATGAACATTAAGATTTTCAAGCTTGACCTACACAACGCCTTCCATTGGATCCCAGTTCACCCTAATTATTAACATTACACAGACTTAAAGTGTCAATTGAGCGTCATTGAATACAAGGTGATTCCTTTTGGACTTTACAAATGAGCCTGCTTTATCCCAATAAATTATCAACCCATTTATGGGTTATCTTGAGAAAAATTATGCTGGCGTATTAGATGGCAATCTCATTATATCTGAAAATAATGAATGCACGCTAAACATGGTGAAAAAGATACCTCAGGTAATCACCAAGGTTGACCTGAAGTTTAAGCCTTCCATAAGTGAGCTCTTTATTGACTATGTTACATTTCGGAAATTTTCATCTACAAGGATAATATGGCTATATATCTAAATTGATGTTGCAATCTAGAACTAGCCTCACCTGGTAGATAAAAACTGGTTATGAAGTTTCCTATTTATGGTCAACTCCCCTATCAGATTGCAAAAGATCTATAGGCCATGGCCGCGCCTTTGACCCTTCTCACAATTCAGGTACAAACTTATGACACATAAGAGGCAGAATTTAAGACGTTAAGAAATTTTAATAATCGCCACTGTCTTAGCCCACACTTGTCCAGATTACCCTTTTATTGAGGAGATGGACGCCACTGAGTTTTGCTTTGGGTGTACTCTTACATGAGGGTGAGGTTGGTTAGATCATCATGTGTATTTTTCAGCTACAAGATGCTCCACACGGAGACAAAACTTATTTATGACAAGGATCTTAATTTAATCTAGGCCACACTTATTAAATGGCAGCACATCTTATGTACACAAACCACTTTTAATCACAAGGACGGATCACTGCACTCTGTAGTTACACAAGAGCATCTGTTTAAATAAACAAACGCCAAGACAGCTAGCAAAAGGAATTATTCAATACTTTCAAAATTGAGTACAATCCTGGAAAACTTGACTTGATCCCAGATTTATTCAGCCATGACCCCCGCCTAGTTTTCCTTGCTTTAAACTGGACAAGCTTAATACCGCAATCATGCTTACCTTTTTCTTTTTTTGATTTTTGGACTTCCCCTAAAGCTTCATGAAGTGAGTTCAGAAAACTATATTTTACAATTGAAAAGGAACCAAGAGAGAACTTTTAGATGTTCAATAAAAAGATACTCAAGAGCTATACCATTTGCAAAGTTTTTATTTAGCATCATGAATAGGTCTGGGTGTCTTTATGGGAAGCAAAAAATGATACTAAAGTCTTATTAGAATCATCTATAGCTGGACATAATGGCGTTGAAAAAGTTGAGCTTGATCTTAATGTATTACTTTTGGCCAGTCATGGAGAATGCTTTAAAGAAATACTATAAAAATACTTGTCATTCTAGATCTAGACATTCACATTCCAAGCCTTAGGGTAAGTTGATGCTGGTAAAATCCCACCAGCTTTGGTTATCTACTAGAGTGGATCTTAGCACTTACTTGCCATTGTCAAATAGGTAATGTGAATTTGTTAGGCAGTTTAATGGCTCACTAAATACGTGGAAATCATTTACTAAAATTGCGCATTACCTCAAAAGAAAAAGTTGAGGTGTTTATCAAGTTGTTTTCTTGTAACATGGCTTAACTGTTTAATCTTTCTTTGTAAGTTTACTGAACAGGTTCAGGCTTGGTTGTAAATTTAAGCATATTAACTAGTTATATGGAGACAACTAGAGAATAAATTTACTATATAAGTGAGTACAACCTCACTCAGGTATACTCTTATGGATTGTATGAGAATCAGACAAAAGCAACTAGCCCCTTCAACTCTTTAATATATGTAAAAATTATGATATTATATTTAATTGCCCAAGAAGTTACTCTTTATTAAAAATAACAGGGGTTTTATGAGTATAAATGGTGCCAAATTTTAGCTTGCACAATGAAGCGGCCTTTTTGCCTTCCACAAATTATATTAACCCTTAAAAGATGAATTCTTAAAATAGCGGGATCTATTGCTTTAGTCAACACCCAAAGGACACCCTTTATGGTAAGCGGCAATTCATTGGCACTAAAACCATTTATCCAGCTTTTATAGGCCGCGTTGCCTAGTGAAAATCATACTCTGTATAGACCAAGTTTTCAAAACTCTTAGTAGCTTCAGAAAAAGCCAATAATTACTCTGTGCCTCAGACTGAACAATCTATAGTAAAAAATTAAAAAGAAGGCTATTCACTCATCTTGTAAATTTATCTACTAACTTGTTATGAATGATCCCCAGATTAGTCGTTGTTCTTAACTACCATTATATTTTCTTCTTTTTGTGAATTACAATTACTTTTTTAATTTATAAATATTAAATGTTAATGTTTTTTGATTTAAAAACCTTTATAAAGAATATACTATAAGCTAAAATTTTCTTTCACATATTAGGATATAAAATAAGCTTAGTCTGGGGTAATTTAGATAAAGTGGTCATTTTGATTGCAAACATCCACCTGAATTAACCTGATTATTCAGCTCTAATATAACAGTCCTCAAAAATTATTGTTATCAACGTTTTGTGGACAGCTTTACTGAAGTGGATACTGTTATGATTCAGGTTTGACAAACCATAGAACAGCCACTAGCCCAAAATTGCCCCAATGCCCTATAGACCTCACTTTCACCCCTGACTGCTATCTACATTATTTGGAAAAGTTAATCACAATCCCTTAGACAGATGTGCCAATAGCAGTCTTGATTTGATTAATACTAAGCCTTTGACTATTTTAGATTTTGTACAATCCTAAATTTTGGTGGAGTGACCTTTATTCATTCTCCCAGTACTTGGACCGGTTACCTTCCCTCAATTAATGATCTATTTAGTTGAACTTATCACAAGCATCGCTAATCACGCCAGGACATGCCTATCCATGTACAAGTTGCCGTGTTTCAGACTGCTTAACCAACCAACATTAGTGTACCATAAGGAGGAGACTATAGGAGGTTTGAGGTCTGGGGAGTAAGTAAGCTGACTCAAGATCCCTGTATAAATAGAATTGAGCCAGCATGAAAAGGTTAGACGCAGCAATGCATCTTCCTAAAGAATCACCTAAAGTGACAGATCGCCAATATGGAAGTACCTACAGAGAATACAGACGATTTTGGAGAATTGTTTTATCATAAAGGGTTATAATTTTTTCACAATCAACGTTTGTTTGGAGAAGACTATCTTCACACAGTTGAACTTTAAACGAGTGCAAACTTACCTTTGCTTACAATGCCAGTTGCAGTTGAGAATTTCAATATTAAAATGCGCACTACAGTGGGAAATTCCAACAACAATTTAGATCAAACCAAAAGAACACAACACCATGAGTCAGGATCTCAACCACTTTGCCATCAGCTCTGGGACAAGTATCCTCCCCAACTTAATGACATGGGAGAGCCGCTCATGACCACTTCCAACTTAGCTGTTTGAATGAAGAAACTGAAGTTCCCACCTGGATCTCATCCCCATAGGTCCGCTGGCCTCTTAGTCAGTAGACAAACTGACCAATGTACCCTCCAAACACGTCAAAGAATTTATGGAATGGCTCCTCCGTTATACCATCTCTGCACTGAAGCCCTCAAAAAGCGCATTTGGGGATGTTTTGAAACATCCAAAAATAGGACTTCTATGTGTGAACTATCGTTTATTCTTGAAGATGTTAATTACTCTGTGGTCAAAAAACTCTCTACTCTAGCGCAAATTATTGAAATGATCGCGCATCATATACACCCTTAAATCCGCCAAGCCATGCACATCATTTCCTGGCAATACATCAAGGTCAGCGGATTGAAAGAGAGTGTGGAGGCTCATTAATGGGACAACCAGCTTATAGCTAGTCAATTTCAAAGGTACCTTTCAATAAGTCCACGGGTCATTTACAAAATAATGTCATATAGGTCGCTCATCGCTCTGTGGATGAACTTGTGGGCCAACGGAATGCCAATCTTGCCTTTATCATTGGCGAGGTGCTAGATCAGCGCTGGGCATCTTCTCAATGAATCGCTGATGTGACCCACCAATACAGTCAAGTCAAATACTATCTGAAGGCTGAAGTGGAATGGCGTGTTGCAGTAGAAGCTGCCAATTAAGAGGCTCATGCCGAGACTGGCCAAACCATATGGCAGCTAGTGTAAGAGCTGGAACAACAGTTTGCCACCCTCACAGAAGTAGTGGTCAACTATTGGAATCAGTTTGGCTTTCTCAAGAATAGCGTCCAGTTCAGCCATAAAAGAATCAGCAAATTTGACAAGCATCTCACTATCACTGAAAAACTTTTAACTCAACTGCAGGAGGATACTGGATCAACATATAAGGTAAATTAAGCCTAGGACCTGAGGATTATACGCCTCTTGGATGAGAATAATGATCTGAAATCCTACTATCTGCAACGAAATAAAAAATGATGGAGTTTGAGCAATCTTTAAGGTAAGAATCAATATATTTCCAGTAAACCAGATCAATTTCATAAAGAGATCTAGAGTTGAATCCTATAAATTCTGACAAGGTCCTCCCACTAGAAATTAAATGATATGTTTACCAACGCATATGAATTTAGCTTGACTGAATCCAAATTCAAAATGACTGAGCCTCCTCAGAGCGAAAGGTTCCAGAGGTTATGAATTCCATACTAATTCCAAAAGATCCAATCAAATGGCTATCCTGGGTACTACACCTATAGCTGTGCCCTCTGTTTCTGACAGCTGCAATGAAACACCCATCCGCCCTACTCCCACCACTGGTCCATCATCCTCAAGCTTCTTAAATTTTAGTTTGAGACCAATGGAGCTGACCTACCAACTGTGCCGTGAAGTCTCAGCTGAGCAACTGAGGATGCTGGAGGTTTCAGAGTCAACTCTGTCATTGTGCCAAAGTTTGACAAGAGGTGAAACATACACACTTTCTTGTCATTATTTGAGATTCGCATGGATGGCACAAGTGACCAGGCTAAACTTGGCGGTCTCATGAAATCCTGGACCTGAAGGGTCATGAGCTGGTCTTGCCCAAGTTCAGAAAAACTGGGATGTCCTACCAGAATGTGAAGAGCATTACCATAAAAGAATGCTGCAGAGTGGAGATGACGACAACCAGAAAAACCAATTTACTTAACATCTCTTTTAAAAATAATGAGCAGTTCTTCAATTTTGCCAACTTTTTCTTATTAAGAGCATAGGTGTTAAATGTGCGAAGTTTCTGTCAATATATGATGCAAAGATCGCCCTGCGTAATGCCAGCAAACCATATAAGGAGCTGTACTGAATCATACTACCAATGCTGAATGATGTATACACCTTATTGCAGATGGTGAATTACCAACGTCGCGTGCTGTAACCTTTGATGCTCCTAACAAGGGTTACCGCAGTAATTGAAAAAATTGGGGTAGGTCCTTCAAAAGAATTCTGAAAAAAAGCTGGTTACCTACTGTCAGACCTGGTCAAACTGACATCCATCAGATCATGTGCCATCAATGCAGAGTAAAAGTACACTACGATAATCAGTGTCACTATAAGGTTCCCAAGGTCAAGGTACATCATGTGGGGCAGTAAAACTGAAGAGCAGGGAAAAGGATGGGCGGAGTAGAAATGAGATATTTTATTTATTTCAGATCCCAACATATCCCTAATTCAAATTTGATGCCTATACTCCACCCTTCATCATTGCCAATAACATCCTAGTGGTCATCACCTGCTCCCAACAGGGGGACACTATAGTCCTGGCTGATGAAGTAGTATCCAAGACCTATGTACAACAGATGGAGCAGCACAAATTTGGGTCACTTCAAATGACATACAAAAATTAGAAGGGGTTAGCGTGGCTTTTCCCCTCAGAGATAAAAAGAGGACTATCCCCCTTCTATGCAATAAATTACAAACCTGCTTGGGTCAGGACAACAAGCTTGGCATAAATCTAGATATTTCTGATTTTTACTATTCTGAGTGCATGTACTTTGACATTATCACAGGTAAGGTCTAGGTTAAGACCATAGTTAAAGCAAGGCCCCTATTAACATTTTATCCACTAACTAGACGGAAAATTGGGATTAAACTAAATATTGACCACCGCAAGAAGTATGGAATGGCAGGACCCAATCTGACTAACTAGCTAGGAGCCTACAACGCACTAACACTAAGATTACTATCGCTCATGGTGGTTGCTCCCACGATTGTTCTTTATAATGCCCACTATGATATAATCATTAGAACCTCCTTCATGAGAACATAAAGCAACAAAACTGACTTCAAAGAACATAGCCTAATGTTTATTGAACAAAAACTTTTTGCTGTATTACCAGAGAGAGGACCAGCAAATAGGGAAACGGAATCTGTTGTATGTGATTCTATCCTTCAAAGATGAGATTGTACCCATCCATTATTGAAAAGGGCATGGCTGCACCCAGTATTTACCACACCCAATTTCTTAATCAAAATGCATTTTTATTGAGGGCTGGCGGCCATGGACAATTCCGCTGGGCCACCAAGACATAGTGAAAAGAACAATAACCTAAATATTTCACCAGAAAGTATGGCTAAGTGTTTGTGCCCTTAAACTCCTCACGTTAAGAGCCAACAGCAGCACCAGGGCTTGTTCTACCAAATCATGGAGAGATTAGTTTATTATTGGCTAACCTCTATATGTACTTAATCCAAAAAAGGCACCAAATTAATACATTTCTTAATATTCTGCTAAAGAAAGAAGCGCAAGACTTGTATGAGCTTGGGGTATTAGAGGGATTTGGGCTGTTATAAAAATTGTGAGGTCATCCACTCAATATACCATGCAAATCCTTGGTTAGGCTAACGGGAGTGAAGAAATATTGAGAAATTTCCATATTTAAAAATATAGACAAATTTTTGCAACATATGTCTTTGATTTAAATGTTCCAAGGATGTATTGCATCATTTTTACACCGGAAGCTATCAATAATATGCCACCATCACATCCACCAGTCTAGGACAGGAGATGATGTCATCCATGAAGAGATCAACCAGCTAGTCCATAAAGAAATACTGGCCCATCTAAAAGTCTGTGGGCGTCATTGGTTTTAATTGTAAAGATATAGAAAGATCTAAATGAGTGGTGATTTACTACCAGTGATTCAACCATGTAAAAAAAGAAGGGCTCCTAACCTTTTCCAAGGATAGAAATGGGCTTGAACAACTCAGTGGAGCAAAATACTTTCCAGCCATGGATCTAATTTTTGTTTTAAAAGATAACAAGATGCTCCCAGTGGGCCACCTTCACTGGGATACTCACCTCACAATTCCCCTCACACCATGATCAGATCCGCCCCAGATCACATATTCTGGGTGCATAAAAAAACGGTTATGACATCTGCTCCTTGTGCTTTGAACTTGACCATTTAAAGCACAAGTGCTCCGCGGTATCAGCTGCAGCTGTTTCTGCCACTCCTCCCTCCAGCGTCAGTCCAGCTGCTGCCTCGCCCCAATTTTTGAGTAGGGCTCAATTCTTACAGCCCCAACTCAGCAAATTCTGGTACGTCTTCCAAAGCAGCATCCAATCAAAAAATACTTATAAAAATTTGGTTAGAATACATGATTTTAGCTGATGTCTGAACCAGTTTCAGCTAAGCTGCCATGGTTGACATAATGGCCAATTAGCTCCTGCACCACTCAAATTCCTGTGACTGAACCAGCGCTGGCTGAATCCAATCCATTCAAGGCTCTTTTATAGATTGATGATAGAAAACTTCCATACAATATAAAGTTGGATTTTGCTCTGGAGGAATTCTTCATTGATCCTCATAACTTGAATCCCTGCCATTTCTTCCAAAAAACGTTTACCCTTTATATAAAAAAATAAATAAAATGGCAGTTGTGCCACAGCTGCTCCTGCCAACACCCTTTTTTGTCAGCAACTCCATGGGGCGATGGAACTCCTTATTGAGGGTATTCCCATTCCTAAATTCCCCATGATCTTTATAAAGGTGCCAAATATATAAATTAAAGAGCTCACATTCAGTGCAAGCTGTGCTATCATTGATGCGGCAAAAGCTTTGATGTTTGATTAAAGCTATCTAATCCCACCAGCGCATAAACTCATTTACTTGTGTGCCTGCTCTCATTATTTTTGTGGAGCATCACTTGCTCAGTATGTTGAGGCATTGGATACCTCTGGCCTCATTAACAAAAAAACTCCATCTATATCTCCTCATGCCACATGCCATTAATTCTCTGACCCTCATGTTTTCTTTTATGGTCCGCCAATTGAAGTGGGCGCCAGGCAAAATTTTCCCCAAAACTTCTTCCCCATCTGATATGGCTACCAAGGCTGATAGTTAAGGTTCCATATTATTTTGTTTATTTATTATAGTCCCTTTGTTTGGCTTATTTACAAATAAAGACTCGTGGAGGGCCCCCTTTTTGGGTTGGGCACCACTAGTGTTAAAAAAGAGATGCTCCCAGTGGAACAAGAAAAATGCGACATAATAGCGAGCCTAGGTCTGTTCAACCAACACAAATGCCGCAAGGGTTATGTAACGCCCACGCCATGTTCCAAAGGGCTATGGACAGTACAAGTGGGGACTTGAAAATTCCTTGAGTTTCTTTCTATCTGATGACTTACATGTCTTCTAGATATTATTAAATGAATACTTGTAGCATCTGAAGGAAGTGTACCTCTGACTCACCGCATCCAACCTGAAAGTCAAGCCCAAGATATGTAGCTTTTTCTAAGAACAACTCAATTACCTGATTTCACTATCAACAAGGAGGGCCTACAGCCCCAACCAGCCAATATAGAGGCAATTGAGAAGACGAGGACCATCGCCAAAGTAGACATCCAGGCGTTCCACAGAATATCAGTTACTATCAGTGGAAAATAAAGAATTTTAGTAAGACATGAGAGCCGCTATTCCATCTTTTGAGGACTGGGACTCCCCTTGAATGGATGCCAAACTAACAGCTGTCTTTTGACCAACTTTGAACCTGCATTACCATGGCACTAATCTTATTCACCCAAATTATTATAAACCGTTCATGATTCAGTCAGATGCTTCCCTCACTGCTGTAGGGGTGGTGCTATCAAAATTTGATGATGAAGGTGTGGAACAACCAATACCGTACTGTAGCCAGACACTAGACATCAAGAACATAACTAAACCATTACTAAAAGGAATGTTTGGCTGTGATCTACAAATGTAAGCACTTTATGGTTTACATATAAGGTTCACACTGCAGAGTGACACCTGACCACTTCTCGCTATGTTGTTTGCAGAATCATAAAGAGCCAGAGTGACGCAAATTATAAAGGGCGCTGAAGTTACAGACTTATGACTTTGAAATCCAACGCCAGCATGGCGTAGAGCATCAGAACATGGATAGACTATCAAAATTCCCTACTATTGCAATGACCACGTACATGGCAAAAAGCCTCTATGACGAAATTCTGAATCAGAAATATGACAAAGAACCAGAAGTGGTGCATCATACTTTAGAATGACTAATGAAGAGCACCACCATCAAAAACGGACAGTTCTGAAACTTATAGATGGTCATGAGAACATCACAACCTGACCTACCAAGTGAACAGGTCTAATAATTGTCATCCGCAAGGTCACAGGCCATGGTGGATTCGAGAAGACATATGAACAGCTGAAACAACGCTACCACTGGGGATTAATGCACTTTAACATTCATAAAGCCCAACTGCAGGCACTAGTGTTAAGCAGATGCGTCATATCATAAAATTACCTGTATTACCTGAACAAACCGAATTTTGCTTTTAGATACCGTTTTAATTAATGTCATGGATCCACTTCCTGTCAGCGGCATATTTGAATATATTGTGGTGGCCATTGTCCACCTTGCGAATGGTTTGAAGCAAAAAAAAACTAAGATTTGGGAGCTGTGACAACTACTAAATTCATTCTGGAAAATATCATTTACAAACACAGATTATCTCATTTACTCTTAACTGAAAATGGTCCTTACTTCAATTTGCAGATGATCACCAAATTTAATGACCAGATTGGGATCCATGAGTACTGTTGACGCCATAACACCTTGAAACCAACAGCATGGTAGGGCGGGTCAACGGCACCTTGATTAGCATCCTTTGGAAGCTAACTTCTGGCAAACCAACCAGTTGAAACATTTTTCTACCTTCTGCTGTTTTCGCCTATAACATTGTGTTCCACTCATCCATGAATAGTAACCATTTAAGCTTCTATATGGGTGACAACTTACCATTCCGCCAATTCTTTACTTCATTTTCATGGGGAAGGAACAACTCATAGATAATACTTGAAGAATCTTACCCAACCACTGATCAAACTCTAGACAGAGGTCTACTGAAATGAATTGGCCTAAAAAATGAATGCAGAAAGCACAAAATCAGAATAACAATCCTTGTCCTGTCTTTCATAGGAAAGTGAGTGCTCTACTACAAAAACTGTGGGTTTGATAGGACGGGTAAGCTGGAGCACATTTGGAAAGTGCCGCTCAAACTTAAAAGAAGACCTCAACTGATACATATATGCTAAAAGATCCTATCAAATGAAACATTGTTAACTAAGTAAATGTCAAATTCCTAAAGCATTTCCAGCAAGGCATGGAGATGTCAGGTCTCCACACCAAAAGATTCCACAATTGGCAACTGCAAGTCATCAATCCCCTATGTTTGATCAAGTGTGGATAGATGATGAGATTTATTGTTGACAAACAATAGGAAATAGTCACTAGTCCAAATTACCCTATGCTCTATAAACCTCGCTCTACCCCTTTTCTGCTGTCAGATTTTTGCCCACCTAACCAGCTTTCTAGGTATCTCTGGTTCGCTAGGGGATAAGTCCCACAAGCAATTGAATCAAATAAAAGTTGACCTTGATTTTGGGTTTTAAATGTCCAGGGATTTCAAGGTAACTTTCCAGGTTCATATCCATCTGGAATCAATCCGTGTGAATGCTTAAGATCTCTTCAGGCAGAGTTGATGACTAAATTGGGGCATCTGATATTAGATCATTAATTCATTAATAAGTGTACCAATTGGTATTGATCAAGTTTCATCACTGACTGATTGGGAGTTTAATCAGCAGTTGTGAGGCGAGTGATATCACCTGCAACTAGAAAATCAAGAAGTTGGTTATGTCCTGCTATAATAGGTAAAGAGCCCCATTAGTTAATCAGGTCGCTAGAAAATCTGGTTGGTTTTCTATGATAAAACGGGATCTTTGAGGACACGTTTTTGGCTCTTTCCATTTTCAAGTCTCTGGGATGTCTGATGGAGGAATCCTTAAACCAATGGAGAAGATTGTTGCTAGAAGAGAATTTGTAGGCAAATTAATGGCAACGGCTGCCATTTCATGGCTGAGGTGCCAACTGAGGAGTTAGGCACCAAGTTCTCTTTATAATTTCCCTAGTAGTTTATTTATAAAGCCAATTTGTTAAGATCAAATCAGCATTAAGAAGTTTTATTCATCTTCATTTTATTTTTATTATTGTAGTACAATAATTGTGGACTCTTTTATGTGATAAAGAGCTAGGATTGGATATCCTTAGAAGAGAAGCAGTCCTTATACAGCAAATCTCCGCCAACTCAGCGTGACAAGGCTAAGGATAGGATCTCTGAATTTGAGAGCAGATTGAGTTCCTATGGGATAAGGACTGTCACGATTTTGATATGACTGGACAATAATCGTGGGATAGCTGGGAGGATCCACTGAACATAGTATCAGTTATGATTATTTGAGTCCCTCAATATGAGGCGATATTGGAATATAATGGGTCTTTATTAGATGTGATGAGTTTATTGGATTGCCTCTATATAAGGCGATAAGGCAATGTTGACATTTGACAAATATGAAGTAAATAGCCTAAAAATATGGTGACAGAGGATTAAGAATAACGAGCCAAATTTGAGGAGAATTGGCGGAATAGAATTAACCAAGCAATGAGAAATAGTATTGACTGAAGCTGACATATATAAGCAAAATGAATGATTGAGAGAAGTTAGGTTGTTTTTAGTGTAGATGATGAGACAGCAAAAAATATCTATATTTATAAATACATAAATAAAGAATCGATTGGGGTAATTGCTCCTATTTTTAGTATATTTTTAAGTGCGTCCAAAGGACAGATGATCCCCACATCATACATACGTTGCTCAGTGGGTTCGACCTGTGAAAATAACCCAATGGATCCTAGTGATACCGTTCAAAATTATAACAGTGGTGCTCACTACAAGGGGCCCATTGATCAACCTCCTAACACTCCGGAACTCCAGTCACCAGCCATGCCTTACCCAAGCTGTGTTATTGGGGAGTCTCCCTGAAACACCGCATCAGCTGGATATGAGGAACTCAAAGTCACCTTGGACACGGTGCTCAAAAACCAAGAGGAACTTCTTCAAGAATGCAACGCAGTCATGCACCAACTTAATAGTTCGTTTAGTCAAATGCAAATCTTGGGATTACAAAACAAAGAACTTGCTGAACAACTAAATGATACCACCCAGCCGCTTCAGTGTGCAGAACAAAGATTAACCAATCCTTCTTGGTTGTCTCGCTGGGACAATATTGACTATCAAGAAGAGGCATCATATGTAGAAGAAAACAACGCTGGTAAAAGCTACTACACCTAAGGTAATAGCACCAGATATTCATATGAGTTGGAACAACACTTACCTCAAGTAATGGTGGTACCACCCACGACCAAATTTATGCTACCCCTGAAGCGACAGATATCCCAACTTTTGATAATCCTACTCCTCATCGAGAATCTGCTTTTGGGTCTCATTTCATCCTTCAGTACAGCCCCAAGCCCCGTGAATGAGAGGAGGAAGTTGATATCGAAAAGATACTCCCGTTTGACTGCAATGGAAACATCCATGGGTTCTTTAACCAATTTGAGTTCGCAGCAGAAGGAGCCTCCATTAAATGGAAGGCTAAGTTGTTAATATCTGCCCTGGATTTAGGAAGCGCCGATAAGGTCACCTGTTACCTCCCAAGTAGTTCTGTCACCTATAAGGACGTAAAGGACACCATACTCTGTTTGTTTAGGGGAAACTCAAAAATGTTGCAGCAGAAAGCGGAATTCTTAACAATCAGATTCCATTGAAATGAGACTCTCATAGAGTTTACTGATCAATTCACAACTGAAGCCCATGTACTTATTGGAGCTGGGTAATTAGTGGAAGCTAACATGTGCATTGCCATGTCCGCCTCAGTGAAGCCATGTTGCGAACTTTCTAATGTTATTTCGCCGCTTCTGGATGATGACATACCTCTGCTTAAGATTGTACAGTTTTTACATTATTTATCCCCTAACTTTTCGCTGCCAAATGCAGATCGTAAGACTACTGCTGCCACAGCACCCTCTTGTTCTGGAGAATACTATCATCTGCCTCGAGCTCCAATTAGTAATCCTCGGCCTTACTATAACTATGCACCTCGTCCTTAGCTGAATTATAATCAACAGTTCGATCAGCATCAATGGGCTGTCTATGACAACCGCCAGCAACCTAGTTATCGACCTGGACCCAATTATGCCAACCATCAACAATTGGCTTACTGACCTGGGCTGGCTATATAGAACAACCCCAAACTTTCTGGTCTGGACCCGCTTATGATAACCCAGAACGTGGTTCTTATGGGGTTAACTGCTACGAATGTGGTCGCCCTGCTCATTTGGCAAAATTCTGCCATAATCGCTTGTGAATTATGTACAACAAAACCAATAATATCAGGGAAAAGATGGAGTGGAGTAGAGATGGGACCCTCTACCTCCACGATACCCACTTAAAACAGCCCCAGATCAGTAGTAGTATACCCTGCGAAAGTTCCTCAGTATGATGATGAAATTTTATACCAGAAGCTGGTTGGAGGAGTAAGCGTAGTAACCTGAGCTCAAGCTAAGGCGGTGGCGGAGGAAGAGTCCCTCAAACTACTGAAGCCCTATGCCTATCAAATGCTTGATCAAGTTTCCTCATAACAACTTGATTCTGCCACGGATGCGCCAACTCAGAAAGGAGTAAATGTTGCCCTTCCAGTAGATGCCATTGTCAGAGAATAACCCCAAGTCAGAGAGGGGATTATGAATTTTCTTGGGAAAAGAGAGCCCATAAATGTTCAGGTATTAAACATTCAATATTCTTCTTATTTTGAGTGTACACACTGTGATATTTTTGTAGTGAAAAATAGTGTTTGCGCTATAATAGATACTGGTGCTCCAGTCAACATAGTTTCCATTAAGTTAATGCAGAAATTGACGTTGAAACCTGATGTAGACCATCGCATGGTTTATGGAACTTCTGGCCCTGTAAGCATTGTCTTTAGGGGAGCTTATAGTGCGCTACCTCTGCGCTTTGGGTCCATTGTCATTGTGGCTCTGGCAATTGTGTTACCAAAATGAAAATTATGACCTTTTAATTGGGACCACTTTCCTGCATCATTTTGAGGCTGTCATTGATATGATGGCGGAGACTCTCGCCATTCTGGGTCAGCGGATACCAATTTATTTTAATATTAGTAAAGTACCAAAGGATCTGGTGCATATGAGCCATATAAACTTTGCCTATAGTGATGGGGTATGGCCTGTTTGCTATTATCAACTAAAGCGCAAATCTTGGGCCCTCCCCCAGCAGATCTATGAATATCAAGGGATATCTCTTTGAGCAAGAGGGCCCATATCTATCCCTTCTGGCCATCAAGTCTTAGTGAACACTGAGTTAGAGGTGGAAGTGCTGAGTGGGTTATATGGGGAAGTTATTGGGCTCTATCATCAAACATGGTTTGAGCCAAACATGGCTCCAGGAATTATACTTCTGGGACATGGGGAGATAAAGGTTTTGTTAGAAAACCTGCAGAGCAAACCAATTCAAATCCGCCGCCACCAAACTGTAGTGTATCTACATCTGATTTCAAAAGATGAGGTCCTTTAGGTTCACAATTTTAGATCATTGGCTGAATTTGGTCTACCGCTTGAAACATAAGCTGATGTACTAATGGTGGTATCATGAAGTAATTTAATGGGATTATTAAATGAACAAAAAGACCAAGCAATAGATTTATTTCAAAAATACAAGGGGATTTTCACTGTCAACAATCATGATTTAGGGTGTGCTTAGGGGGCGGTTCATCAATTGGACACCAGCAATCATCCTCCGTTAAGGTCTCAGCTGATCCGCCATTCTCGGGCAGTGAAAGATGCAGTTACTGAGGAAATCAACAAGTTACTACAACAAGGGATGCTTGAACCATCCAAGAGCCCGTGAGCTTCGCCTGTTTTAATTGTAAAAAAGAAGGACGGCACCAACTGTGTAGTAATAGACTACTGGAAGCTCAACAGTACTACAAAAAAGGATTTGTATCCCTTGCCAGAATCAAAGATGCTCTGGACTGATTAGGGGGTGCCCCTACTTTTCTGCGATGGACTTAAATCAGGCTACTGGCAAATCGAGTTACCCTTAGTGGAACAGGAAAAATGGGCTGTGATCACCTCTAAAGGCCTTTTTCAACCAACACAGATGCCTCAAGGACTGTGCAATGCCCCAGCTACGTTTTAGCTTGCTATGGACACTATTCTTGGCAACCCAAAACTGTTATGCATCCTAGTATACCTCAATGATATTAACATTTTTCTCTCAAACCTTTTTGGAGAACCTCAACCACCTTGAAGTAGTATTACGCTGGCTGGCTGAGGTGAACATTAAAGAAAAACCTTGAAAGTGTACCTTTTTCAAATATCAGCTGGATTACCTGGGGTTTGTGGTAGACTCAACTGGGCTGCAGCCACAACCAGCTATGTTGGAGGCCATCAGCCAAATGACTACTCCCAAAAGTAAGCGTGACATACAGGTATTTTTGGGAATTTTTAGTTCCTACTGCCGCTTTATCCCAAATTTTAGCTGTTTGGGGGGGGCGCTATTCGAGTTGTTAAAGAAAGACACTGTGTTTGAATGGATGGAACATCGTCAATCCACTTTTGATGCACACCATATGGCGTTGAGCAGCGCACCAGTGTTGTGATATCCAAACTTTGACTGGGAGTTTACCATTCAGATGGATGCATCCCTTTCCGCTGTTGGGACAGCACTTTCTCAGAAAGAATGATATGGGAGAAGAACATCCTGTTGCATTATGTAGTCTTAGTCTGAACTGTCATGAGCATAATTATACTGTGACCGAGAAAGAGTGCTTAGCAGTAATCTACGCATATAAACAATTCAGAGTCTATCTGCATGGGGTAAAGTTTAAAGTCATAACCGATCACGCATTATTATGCTGGTTGCAGAATCTCAAAGAACCAGAAGGATGGTTGGCTCAATGGGCTCTCAAGTTACAGGCTTATGATTTTGATATTCTTCATTGGCTGGGAGCAAAGCATCAGAACGCTGACTGTTACATCAATTACTGACTATTGTAGTGACAGCGGACCTCAGCGACGTGATGTATGATAAGATGCTCAGTGGAAAATAAAATGACAAACTTCCCCAAGTAATCAAAGTGTTAAATTAAATTCGCATAAATACCTTCCAATGGAATGGAGAACTGTACAAACGAATTGGTGATTCTATGGTGAATTTCCCGCGCCCCTCAGAATGGCCAGGAATCATTATGAGTGCTCACAGAGCAGTCAGGCATGGTGGAGTGCTTAAGACTATGGAGTTGTTACACCCATAATATTATTGGGAAATTATGAGTTTTGATGTGCTTGAAACTATTTCCTATTGCCATCAGTGCCAAGTGGAGAAGCCATTCCTCCATATGATGTCATATTGTTAGCAAAATCACATTTTGCTTGGCACACGGTCTCCCTCAATGTCATTGGCCCCTTGCCAACAGGAGCCAACTGTTGTAAGTACATTCTAGAGTCTATTGACCAACTGACCCAGTGGGTTGAAGCAATGGCAATACAAGACTTGGGGCAGTTACAATGACTAGATTTGTGTTATAATGCATTATTAGTGGCATGGCTGCCCTCAGTTTATTCTCACTGATAATAGCACCAACTTCACTGTGTACATCCTCCCCAAGCTGAATGAGCTTATAGGAATCCGCGGGGTTCTGATGACACCATACCACTCCAAGTCCAATGGAATGGTTGAACGAGTGAATGGAACTCTGGTGAACATACTACAAAAATTAGTAATGGATTGCCCTTCCAATTGGAGCTCTCTCCTTTCCACCGTGTATTTGCTTATAACATTAGTTACCATTCCGCCATGGGGAAGAGCCCCTTCCAATTACTATATGGCCAACACCCAGCTCTTTCGGCGTTGCTTTATGAGTGTGTAGAAGACACTGGTGGACTAGAACCCCACCTCTATTTGACTAACCATGTAAACATTCTGATCAAACTACAAACCAAAGCATTTTCCTTCAGATTGGCTAAGAAGATTAGGAATTAAGCCGCTGATAAGGCACATCATAGCAGGTTGGCACCATTCAAGGATGGCAATATAGTTCTCTTTTTGATCAGCATGGATTCAGGCAGAAGCACAAGATGGCTAGTATTTGTGTCAGTCTATTTTAAGTAATAGAGAAAATTGGAGTCACTCGGATACTATCAAGGATCCTACAAGTGGTCAGATCATTAACCAAGTACACGCAAAGTTCCTCCAACCTTACAAACAATAGTATCTTAAGGCCAGTCAAGGAGGGGATAATGTCACAATTTTAATATGACTGGAAAATAATCGTGGGATATCCAGGAGGGATCCGCTGAACATAGTATCAAGTTATGATTATTTTAGTGCCTTGAGCCAAGGTCATATTGAGATATAACAAGTCTTATTGGTTATAATGAGTTTATTGGATTGCCTCTATATAAGGCGACAAGGCAATAAGGTGATGTCAACATTCAATGAATACAAAGTAAATCGCCTACAAATAGGGTGACTGAGGAATAAGAATAAAAAGCCAAATTTGAGGAGAATTGACAGAACAGAATAACCCAAGCAATGAGAAATAGTATTACCTGAAGCTGACATATATAAGAAAAATGGATGATTAAGAGAAGTTAGGTTGTTTTTAGTGTAGATGAGATGAGACAGCGAATTATAGCTGTATTTATAAAAAATAAATAAAGATTTGATTGGGGCAATTGCTCCTATTTTTAGTATATTTTCAAGTGCATCCGAAGGACTGACGATCCCCACATCATCTGTCCATTGCTCAGTGGGTTTGATTTGTGCAAATAACCCAATGGATCCTAGCAATACCATTCAAAATTATAAAAGGGACTAAGTTTGAAATTTTTAACATAATCAGTATCTCGTGGATCATTTCAAGTTTAGCATTGGACCACATCTGGTTTATTTGTTCAACTATGGATAATAGTCATCATACTATTAACTCATATATATATATAACTATCAAGCAACACAAATTGTTCAAATAAAGGACCCTTGAAATTAATCTCTGGGAATGATTGTCAATGAAGCCAAAATTTAACAATTGGTACACTTTCCAAAGGAAGATTAGCCACCAGTCCCAGTTTTTAACACCTGTTGTATACATTATTTGGAAGAATTGATCACAATCAAAAACAGATGTGTCAATAGCAGTTTTGATTTGACCAATATTAGATTAATTAAGGTGGGTCGACCTTGGTACAAATATACCACACTGAGAATGTTTTCTAGCCAGTACAGGTTTTGAACTCAAAACCTGCACTAGGGGTGGAGGCAGTTTTACCCGCTCAGCTAACCACCCTATTGATTTGACCAATATTAAGCCTTTAATTATTATAAATGTTTGTAAAATCCTAAGTTTTGGCAGATGTCCCTTATTCACCTCCCAGTCCTTGGACCGGTTACCTTTTCTTCAATTAATGATCTATTTAGTTGAACTTATTACAAGCATCGATAATTACACCAGGACAGGCATACCCTTGTACAAGTTGCCATGTTTTAGAATTCTTAACCCACCAACATTAGCGGACCATAAGGAGGAGAGTCTAGAAGGCTGAAGGGGCTTGGGGATAAGTAATCTGACCCAAGCTTCAGACAATTGCGAGTATAATATTATAATAAGAGCTTTTTGATGAAAATAACATTAAAATTAGCCAAAAATCCCTGACAATTCTCAGTGGAACCCCTCAAATTGGGGTAATACCTTTATTAATACTTCTTGGGAAGGAAGCATGCTTTCAGATAGCAGGGTTACTCTGAATTGTCAGAGGGACTAAGGGAGCCATATAGAGGTGCCTCCCCATCTTACAACTAAATTCAGTTCAGCCTAAACCGCAAAGACCTGTCCCTTTTAAAAGGTTGAAGGGGGTCTTTCAGGGTGCAAATATTTTTACGCCCAATTATTGTGTAAAATATTAAAACCTTACCTCATGAATTCATCCTACCTGCCACTGCCTTCCCTCAGCCATTCCATCAAAATGAGGCGAGTCCTAAGAGTTCCAATAGGTTGAATCACCATATTCCCTAATTCAGAAATTCATCTTCTAATTTGAACTTTGGACTTTGACACAATTAAATAATTAGCACCAAGATATCTATAGGTTTTGCTTCTTAACCTCCCCCCATGTTATCATTTAACTGAGGTAAGATGACCAGGGGACAGACATTACCGAATATATGTGAAACTAAGAGAATAACTAACAAATATAATAATTGGGCACCCCAGGGTACTCAAGTTACCCCTGTTGCCAGCGGGACTGCCAGATATGGGGGGGGGTTGGTGCACTACTCCGAGGGGGTTTCCCCTGCTATGGAGCAGGTGTGAAGGAAAGGGTCTGTGTGGAGGAACCAGAGTGGGAACCATGATTCTATGAGCGCTTTTTGTCTTGGTCTCATATATCCATAGAGCCAGGCTTGGAAGTGCTCTAGTAAGTGGACATGGAATCTGTTAATAATCCCATGAATGGTTGGGACCATACCCTTGAACGCATCTAATGCAATTGTGTGTATTGTCCACATTGCAATGGGTATTATTAGGGAGCGGAGGGTAGATGGGATTGGTGACTCAATCTGGAGCGCGAAGATACTTTTTGATATCGAGAATTCCTGTTCATTTTGAATCTTAAGCAGGCGTGCGACTTCCTGCCATATAGCTTTGGTTGGGGGCATGTTTCTAGGTGGTGATGTAGGGATCCCTCCCCTCCACATACTGCACATGTTTTGTGGAGGGAGTTGGAGCGGTCCGCCATCCTATAGGTCCTTCTCAAACAGCGCCAGGCGTTTGCTTTTATCCTCATCTGTAGGAGTGGGTGGTGAGTCATTTTCCACATTGCCTTATGCATGGTTAAATCATAGGGAATGTCCAGCATATCTAGGTATTCTATCCTAGCTATGCTTGGGGTTGTTGCGAGCATATCCCTCTGGGGGTGGCTTTCTGGGTTTCTTAATTTGAATTGGGGGCTGGGTCGTCCCCTTCCCAGTATAGTACCCATGTTCTCTATGGTCCATCCCATACAGCTGATAGTTTGGAGGATATGTTTGAAATAAGGGGAGGTTTCATGTGGACCTGCTGCAGTAGGGTGCTTGGCAAGGTATGAAAGTAGTCTGGATGGACTATGTGGGTTGGTTAATTTGAGCACCTGTGCAAAGTTAGTCCTTGCTGATCTGGACCAATGTTGTTGCGGGAGGTCTGGAGCAAGGACTTCCTTTATCTAGGTACCTAGGATGTGATTGTCGTGGCTCTCAAAATCTATTAGTCCCATGCCTCCGCTTGAGCGTGGGCCAAATAGTGTTTCCATCTGTATAGGAGGGTGAGAGCCAGGCCACAGCCAGCCCTAGATAAGCGCACGAATTAATGCTATAAAGGTAGGTGAGAAGGCTATCGCATGGGCCTGGTACCACAGTATTGGGAGGTTGAGCGAGTTAGCAACTTAACTCGTCCTGTTAGTCCTGGGGTTCTCCCCTTGAGGGAGGCTACGCGTTTGAATACCCGTTGTAACAGGCTACTTTCCTTTGTCTCATTAGCATATCCCCCTGATTCTAGCCAGATTACAAGGTGTCAGACAGGAGTGGTGGTGGGAGGTGTTGCAAAGGGTAAAATGATTGGGTTTTTTCTTCGAGTGTTGGTATGAGGTTCTGATGTTGTGGCCCAATTGTTTGTGTATTTGCCTGAGAGGATGATTTCTGTCTTCCTTTTGTTGAGCGATGCATTGCTCACCTTGGAGTATTCCTCTAGAGTGTGTTCCAGCTGTCAGGCATCTTCATTGTTTGCTATACCTGCTATGCAGTCATCCGCAAAGGCCAGTATTTTGACTGTTGGTTGTCCTTGTGCGGTTATCCCCATGAGACGTGAGTCAGTTGTTCGAAGGAGTGGGTTAAAGCTGAAATTGTATAGCAGTGGGCTGAGGGGATCCCCTTGTTTGAGCCCTCTGTGTGGTTTAATCTTGTTTGTCAGGAATCCAGGGCCGCATACAGCCATGGTTGCAGATTCTGTTAGGAGCATCGTCCATTTTACAAATCTTGGTGGGAGTTTGAAGGCATGTAGGCATTCTTTTAGGTATGGCCAGCTAACACAGTCATACGCCTTTTCCTGATCCAAGAAGACCAGGGCACCAATTGCTTTGGATTGGCAAATGTTTGCAACAGAGTGTATGTTGTTCCAGATTGAACGCCCTGGTATAAACCCAAACTGGTTGGGTGATAGGGCGTCAGATGCAATTGTGCCTAGTCTAGCTGCTAAATTTTTGTTAGAATTTTTGTGTCAGTGTTGGAGAGTGCAAAGGGCGCCAGTTGGCCAGGTCCAACTTGTCACCCTTTTTATACAAGGTTATAATGTAGGATTCATGGCCTCCTGGTAATAGGCGTGTTTCTAATAATCTCTGGTTCATAGACGCTAATAGGAGGGGGGCAATTTGTTGAAAATATTTTTTGTAAAATTCGTAAAGTAACCCATAAGGCCCGGGGCATTTCCTATGTGGTGCATCGCGAATTGTCTAAAAGCTCCTCCCATGTAATAAGGGATATTATATTGTAATTCGGTGGTGTACTTTGTATCTCAGCAGGTTGTATAAAATTCTTTATTTTTTTGTGAATCTGTTAGTGTTTCAGGATATAATTCAGTGTAGTAGCGGTGTACTTCTGCCTTGACCTCCTCAGGGTCAGTTGCCCTAGTGCCATTGGTCTTGCGGACCTGTGTGCATGTGGGCTGGTTTATGCAGGAGTGGTATTGGCAGAAAAGGTATGTCAAACAGGTTTCGCCTTCCTTTATGAACTTACATTTGTTCAATACTTTGATTCTGTGTTGGTGTTCGAAGATGAGGTTGTTAAGTTGGGCAGAAATTTCTGCCATTTGCGTCCCCAGTTAGGGCTATAGCCAGATCTCAGAGTATTTATTTCCAGGTGGTCTAGTTCCACCAAGGTACACTTGATTGTGGCTGTGTCCACGGTGTACTTGCGTGACGCAATATGTTGGGTTTTGTTGATTAAATCCTTTTTGAAATTTTCCCATGTTCTGATGGGATCTGAAGTGAATGGGGTTATGAATTCTGGGTTCGTATCCTTGTTTTTAACCCAGTCAGATATCTCAGGCAATTTTATATTTCTGGGTGAAGCTTTCTCCAAGGTGACACCTGTGTGTGGGATTGGGTTGGCGTTAACTGCACCATAACTAATTGGTGGTCAGAAAAATTGATCTTTTTTTATAAATTTGGAGATTCTTGAGCGGTGGGATTGCAGGACGAGGATGTGGTCAATGCAACTCATTGATATGAGCGCTCCCTCTCGTATGTTGGGCCACGTCATGTGGGGAAGGAGTGGTAGATTGGGGGGAAGAGCATCCTGTAAGCCAAGAGATGCCTTCATTGTGCAGAATTCAATTTGTCCAGGTGAGTATCCCCTGGGATTAGGCCATTGATCCATATTGGGGTTATCCCAGCAGTTGAAATCGCCTAACATAATGGTATCTGGTGGGAGGGTGAGAGTAGGAATGTTTTTCAAAAATTGTTTTCTCTCAGTTGTAGTGCACGGTGCATAGACACATGCTATCAAAATTATTTCCTCTTGGCACATAATTGTTGCTACCAAGACTCGACCATGCAAGTGTGATGACAAATTTGTAATTTTAAATTTTTTGTTGTTTTAGACGATCACCCCACAGTGAGACGTCCATACTGATTGTGATGGTGCTTCCCTGGTTGACCAGGATTCTTCTTCCCCTTGTAGACAGTGGGTTTTTTGGATGGCCAAGATGTCTACAAGGGGTTTTTGCAGGAATGCCAGCTTTTTGGCTTGGGACGTATGAGCCCTGGCTCCTGCGATGTTTAGCGTCCCTATTGACACTGAAGTGCCCGCAGCGCCTCATGAGCGGTTGGGAGGGCCCTCTCAGCCCTATCCCACCATGGCTCATTTTGGTCATGCTCCACATCTGTACTCCAATTCTTTCACTGCCATTGTTGGTTCCCTTGATCTGACCCAATGATTCAAGGGAATTGCGGTTTTTTGCATTTGCGTCAACTTTTCCTGCACAGGTCTCATGTTGGTTTGATGCGGATTGTGATACTTTTGTATTTTTGAGGTTCAACTTTGGTGAATTATGCACCGCAATTTTCGCCCAAATTGCGGTTGCATTGTTCCTCATTATGTGCATGATTGATGTCGCTTTGTGACTCATTCAGGTTACTGTGAAAATTTTCAACCAGGGCATATTGTTCTGATTGGTTGGTTTGGTGAATATCCAAAATATCCTCCTGAATTTGTCCAGGGTTAGTGCGGACTCTGCATGTGCCACCGCTTTGGCCGCTGCTCACTTGCAGGCTTTTTGTGCTGCTTTACGTTGTTTGCTTTTAACTGGGTCCACAATGGAATATAGTCCATCTTCACCCCAGCGGAATGGGTGGTGACCATCAGTCATTTTGGCGAAGTTTTGTTATCTTCGTCCATTGCTTCCTCACAATAGTCGTTTTTCATTAAGCCCTCTTTCACAGGGCATGCATGTTCCTTGTGGCCCAGTGAGCCACAGTGGTTGCAAATGGGTGGTGCGCACTCCGGTGTAACTTGGAATGTGGCTGACTGGCCCCCATCTTCAAAGTGAAATTCTGCTGTGCGGGGAATTCTGGATAAGTCCTCTTCCACTTCTGGGAAGGGATTGATTACAGCAATAGCTTTGCCCGTGCACAGGTTGGGCATCAGGCAAAGTCGCTGTAACTTGAGTTGCTGAATTTCTCCGTAGGACACGAGACCTTTTCAGAGCTCCTCCTCAATTACCTTATGAGGAAGGTTGGTGGTGAGCGAGTCAAAAGAGATGAACAAATTTTTCGCTTTGTTCCATCTGGTGCGCGCAGTGTGCACAATTTTTTTCCCTTGGGGAGGGCAATTTCCACACAGACTTTTACTGCAACATTGGCTTCATCAGCTGTTTTGAAACCAATATTGATCCATCTGTGGCCCATGTTGTTGGTGGCTACATACACCACGTGAGGGAAAAGTGAGGACTGTGCCTCACATGTTTTCTCCCACAGAGTCGGTGACTCATCCCCAAGGAAGAGTCTGATCTCATGTTGAATTTTGATAAAGGTTAGTTGAATTGAATGTACATTTATTGTGCATGCTTTACAGTAAATACCATAAACCAGATGGTGTCTGAGTTTGCGATTTCTTTGCAGATTGGGTTCCTGGTCCCCCTCCAGGGCGTTTCTTTCCCTTAGTTGCACCGTTAAGTGCACCACTCGCCGCGACGCTCGCCCATGTTGTATTATTTTTATTGATAGAGTCGCCCATCTTTCCTGTGTGTGATTATCCAAATTTGCTGTTCAAATTGAATCGTAGTAACTAAAGTGATTGTTACAAGAAATAAAAAGCTTAAGCACACTTCCTTTATTCTTAAGTAACTATTGATTTTTCTTTACAATATATGCCAAATTATCAGAGCAAACCCCATAGTCTAATAACACTTATTAAGTGGCTTCATTACCCTAAATCAGTTTAACACACTTAGGTGGATTGTTTGTTAAAACTTTAATTGACATGATAGCACACTAACACGGACAGCCCAAATAGGGATTACCTTGTGCTAATAAGAGGGCTACCAACGTGCTTCTTAGGTGTACATCATTAACTCTTTAAATTTTAAATTTATTGCGGGGAAGGTTGACCATGGAATGGACACTTCTGAAATTGACCCGACTGAGACAACACTTAGTAACAGGAAAGGCACCCCTGAGAAGCGATGCTATCTCTTGTTGCCAGCGGGAACGCCACTTATGGGGAAGGGGAGGGAACACGTGAAGTGGCCGTAGCCACAATTGAACACATGTGGAGGAAGGGGTCTTATTTGATGAACCAAACTGGGAACCAGGAGGATACCAGCTGTCAGAGCCGCGGTGGGAGGTATCCAAACATCCACGCTTGAAAGTGGTCTACCAAATGAGACCGGAATCTGTGGACAGCTTCTGGGAAGGTGGGGATGGAGCCTGCGATGGCATCCAAGACAATCATGTGGATGGTCCACATGGCGATTGCAACCACCAGAGCACGGAGGGAGGGTGGAAGGGGGGAGGCCATTGATAAAGCAAGCATATCTCTTGACAGACTGAAGGGATGTGTTTGATTCTGGCCCAGTAGACGTTGAACCTCGCGCCATATCACTTTAGAGGTAGGACACTTCTCCAGGCGGTGGAACAGCTTTCCATACTGGCCACACACGACGCAAGATGAGTGTAAAGCGTTAGAGCGCTCAGCTGTAAGGTATACCCGCCTCAGGCAGCGCCACACATAGGAGCAGATTTGAGGCTGCAACAGAGGATGGTGTGCGTATTTCCTGATGGTTTTTTGGGTCTCAATGGAGTATGGGATGTCCATCATGTCCAGGTAGTCCACCCTGGATAGGACATGAGGCCGTATGGGGATCACGCCATCATGGATGGGTAGCCTCTGTACCTCTTGTGTGAACTGAGGAGAGGGGCGGCCTCTTCAGGTTGTATGTCCACTAATGCAAGTTCTCCACTCAGCGCTCCGCATGGAGAGTAGGATTCATTTGTAGTGGTTTTTAGTACCGTGAGGACCTGTGGCCGATGGGTGTGAAGCCAGGTATTTCATCAGGGGGTGGGGGTTCGATGGATTGTTGAGGCCCAAGGCGTGGGAGAAGTTGGAGCAGGCCGCGCAGGACCAGTGTTGGGAGGGGAGTGTAGGGGCGGTGACAGCCGCAATCCAGGTACCCAAGATCTTGGCCGCATGGGCTCTGAAGTCAAGCAGGCCCATTCCACCATGCTGATGAGGGCCAAGCATGACTTTTAACCGTACTGGTGGAGGGCGGCCTGATAATAGCCATCCTTGTAGCAGGGCATGCAAGGATTTGAAGAAGCTTGAGGAGAAGGGGATGGAGTGGGCTCCAAACCAGACTTTGGAGAGGAGCATAAAGTTGGCCAAAACGACCCTGCCAGTAAGGGAAGTAGGGTGGGCTCTGAGGGAGGCGATGCGCTTTGTCACTTTGTCTAGAATACGACTCTCCATTACTGCTGATGCATATCCGCCTGCCTCCACCCACACGCCCAGATGGCGGACTGGCCCTATGGTAGGGCGTGGCACAAAGGGGAGCACCAGTAGGGCGGTATGGGGTGAGCTGGGAGGGCGAGCGCGTGTGTGAGCATATGGGCCGGGCTAGGCACTGGTTGCAGGGGCCCAGCAGTTTTGATACCGACCAAGGAGGATGATTTCAGTTTTGGAGGCGTTCAGTGCAGCATTACTTACCTGGGAATACTCCTGGATGAGAGCTTCAAGCGCGCGTGCATCTTGATTATTAGACACCCCGACCACACAATCATCTGCAAACGCCATCATCTTGACTGGGGCTTGGCCTGGCACATGGACCCCAGTGAGTTGGGCATTCGCATTTTAAAGTAGTGGGTCAAGGCTGAAGTTGTATAAGAGTGGGCTAAGGGGGTCCCCTTGTCGCAAGCCCCTTTGAGGGTGGACTACTTCCATTAGGAAGCCAGGGCCACGCACTGCCATTGTTGCAGATTCCGTGAGCAGCATTACCCAGTTGATGAACCGAGGGGGTAAGCGGAATTGATGGAGGCAGGCCCTGATGTATTCCCAGTTTACTCTAACATAGGCCTTCTGTTGGTCCAAGAATGCAAGTGCCCCAGAGGCTGTGGACTGGCACGCATTGGCCACGGAGTGCACATTGTCCCAAACCGACCTTCTGGGTATGAAACCAAATTGTTCTGGGTAGATGGTGGCAGATGCTACAATCCCTAAATGGTTAGCCATGATTTTTGTTAAAATTTTTGTATCCGTGTTAGTTAAAGAAATAGGGCGCCAGTTGGCTAAGTCTAGCTTGTCCCCTTTCTTGAAGAGTGTGACGGTGAAGGCCTCTTGTCCTCCTGGCAGGAGGCGCGTTTCCAAAATGCTCTGGTTAAGTGAGGCCAACAGTAGTGAGGATATATATTTGAAGTACTTTTTGTAGAATTCATATAGAATGCCATCCAGGACTAGCATTTTTGGTTTGGTGCACCACAAATGGCTGTCCATAATTCATTCAGAGTA
>JAKSZP010009544.1:0-97169 GCA_022478985.1 Massospora cicadina | reverse complement strand
TTCTGACAACTTCAATCTGTTCTGCTCTGAACGATTCCCTATAATTCAACTATTGGGTGATATCCCCATATAAAATTATTGCTTAATTTCATCAGGGATGATGCTGATAAAATTATCTGTCAGCGGCCTCAAATATCATTGGGGATGATGCCTGATAATAATTCATTAGTTGGTGACCTCTAATATCATTGAGATTACGCCCAATGATATTCTCATCAATTGGCCACTATTTCCAATCCTATATAGTTATAACTTAATCGTTGAATCTTATATTTAGTCAAAGGGTTGAATTATGTGGTCATCTGAAATTCCGACAGATGGTCAGCTACTATTGCCAATTCATTAGGGATTCCACTTGTACCGCTGTATCATTATTCCACCTATTAGAGAATCCAAAAAAAGATTGTGTGGAATGATGAGTCCCAATAATTTGTTGATGTTTTAAATGAATACCAGTTGAGAAGTCCTGTGTTGGAATAATAAAATTTCAATTGGGTGTTTACTATTCAAACAGATGCCTTATTAACGGTCATTAGCGCCATTTTAAGTCTAAAAGATGATGACAGGGAGTTTATCTAGTGTCGTATGTGAGCAAAACATTGATGCCATAAGAAACTACACTACAGAGTGTGAGTGCCTCACAGTGATTTATGCCTGCAAACAATTTTGATTGTATATTCATGGGACACATTTTAAAGTTGTGACTAAGCACTCATCTCTACGCTGGTTACATAATCTAAAGGAACCAGAGGGGCGACTGGCCTGATGGGCTGAAAACTGCACGCCTATGATTTTGAATATATAAACTGAACAGGAATAAAAATCAGAATGCTGATGGACTATAAATATTACCTGCCATACAGTTGTGTATCCTCAAAAGCTGACAATTAGGAAGCGGATGATTGAAGGAAATATTGGGATGAGCCTTAAGAGATTCAAGATGTGATGAAGAAAGTGACGGAAAACACAGAAATTAAACTTGTACAGCTATACTAATTGATTGATGTAGAATTGTTTTTCCAAAACTGTCATAAAGATTGGAAATCATTCAACCCATGCACAAAATGTCAGCCATGGTAGCCTAAAATCTAAAAACCATATATGCCAGTATTTTTGCTGAATTTATCAACTATGATGCCTTGTATTATTTAGCCTGTTGCTAATAATGTCAATTCCACAAACTTCAAAATCATGTGATAGGATCCAGCTAGTATGCCCTAGGTTTTCCTTGGCACACGGTGTCCATAGATGTGATGGGACCCTTGAGTTTTTGTACTGGGGAGTAAAGTACACATAGTTGCAGTAGACCATCTGGCTATTTGGGTTGAAGATGAAAACCTAAAGCAGAGTAGATGCTACAAGAATGGCGAGATTCATACTTGACCAAGTATTGTACTGGCATGGATGCATGCAAGTATTATTAAGTGACAATGAAACCAACTTTATGTCATATGTAACACAAAACTGGTTGAACTATTGTGAAACTGAAGGGTGATATCCAATCTTTGTCAGCCAGAATAAATGGAATGATTGAAAGAGTCAATGCAACTCTAGCTTTGAAGCTGAGAAATATTTAGCAGGGATATTTTTGTATGGGAAACTTATATGAGTTCATTTACTTTTACAAAAAGTATCAGTTATCATAAGGTGACAGGAAAATGCCATAAACTTTAATTGAATAAAGGCTGCACTACTGCTAAATTTTAATCCACCATGGAACTATCTTTGAGGGATGAGGTCAGAGCTATACCTAAACTGACTGGCAAATATTTTTTTGAATTTCAATTGCAGTCATTCAACATGACACTGAAAAGAAAAATGAAAGCAAACAATATGGATGAAAAGAATAGACCAGTCATAAAAAAATTTCAAGTGGGAGGTAGGATAGCTTATTGTAATATCCATAGATTTTGAAGAAGAAATAATTTAGCAATCCTGCATTAAGGTCTGTTTGAGATTATCACCAAGTTGGTGACAGATGCCTATATGATAAAGAATATTGGGGAAGGTCATATAGTAGAAGGGTCCATAGAAATTAATTTAGATATTGGAAATAAGAAAAAAACTAATTGAAATGTTTTTTGGGACCTCTGAACCTACTAACAATAGGGTAATTCCTGTGTATTGGTTAAGTTTAAAAAAGATAACGCTGAACCATGATTCTGGTTGAGTTAGAATTCAGACTTCTGAACCAGTATTATAGTTGTAAAAATGGACTTATGAACACACTATTAGGTTGTCCCATAGCAAAGAAAAAATAGAAAAGATAAAAAAAATTACAAAATAAAGATATAAAACAACAAATTTTTATTTTTCAAGATCAAAATCATCCTGCGGTGTTCCCTTTATTGTTGGCAGGATCAGGATGGGTTAAAACTGGATCCGCCATAAAGAGGACCTAGAAAATGAGTTAGAGAAAAGCAAATCTGAGCAAAAATGGAGAGCCCATTTGGGAGAGTACATGGAACAAGGAATTGGGAATGCCAACCAAGATTATCCTTTAAAAACATGATGTCATATAAGCCCAACCTGTGGTATAACAAGCTTTCCAGACATATTATCAATATTGAAGCAAGAAATATTCCTGGTACAGCATGGGGCCATAGGACCGCACTATTCAGAGGCAGCAGCGAGAAAGGGACTGTTGAACTTATAAGCTGCTTAAGTCCAAAGTAAAACTTTAGAACTAGAATCAATAATTAAGTATCTAGAGGGGGATGCACCTGCCTCAGACAATTTGTAAACTGGGGAATATGGTCTAGTGGGGTATGTGTTGGTATTTTGGCCCACATTACCCAGCTTTATTAATTATATTTATTAAATTGCTAAATTTTATTTTGAGGTGGGCTGACCTGTGGACAATACTGCACTAATTAAGGGGAAATCAAATGAATGGAAAAGGAGGATAAAACTTAGATACCCTCCATGCGTGGTGTAAGATAGGTCAGGAACTCCATGAACCATCTTTGGTATTTGCTATCTCAGTTTTTAATATTAGTGTGCAATCCCAACACAGTCATAATTGTCCCCAACCCAAAGTTCACTACTGGGACTAAACTCAGTGAGGCAGTGGATTAATTATATTATATCTGCTCATTTTCTTGGGATGAATCCATCTAGTAGATATAGGAGTTATCATATTGTAAGAAAGATATTGTTTGGTGAAATAGCCCTAATGAAAGTTTAGTAATCTGCCTGAGTCAGTCCACTGGGTTCAATATGCCAGATTGCTAATCTTTGTTGGAGATGATCCTTGACTATAAACAAGTGATTATGCAATTAAGTTTTTCTATTAATAATTTTATTTTCATAAGAGTTTAATTAGGTATAATGCCTATTGACTGGGGGATTTATGGGTAGTTGTTGAAGTGCCAACAATGCTTATATTAACAAGTGGTTAACCTCTTATGATATTGTGATCTGCTGCTTATGGGTAAAGGTCCCATTAACTAAGCAGGTCGCTAGCCTAATTAGGTTACATGGTGTGGTTAGTTAAGATTGTGAGGACTCATTTATTAGTAACCTAGAGAAGTTTGCAGGGCTATATGGCAGCAGAAATTGATTAGCTTGTTGAGGAAAATTATTGTGTATCTTAAAAGGATATATCCAATGGCAACAGCTGCCATTTCCCCACTGAGGCGCTAACTGGGTTGTGCACCAATTTCCCTATAAACCCCATTTTTATAATAATAATTAGATTTAAATAAGAATAAGATTACTATAAATTTAGCCTGTTATACTGGGTTGTATTTTTGTTATTGAGAGTAGAGTATGAGAGGATCAGATATCTTTGGCTATCTGTTACTGTTCAGATCTCAGCGGGCCAGCGTGAAGAGAGTAACTGAGAGTCTTCTAAACCTAAGAGTAGTTAAGCTTACACTAAGAAGAAGAGAACCGCTGAACCTAATAATAGGCTTAGTCTAATATAAGGTTCCATAATAAGGAAACATTTTTGGGGAAGAGTTCCCTCAATTCAAAGTATCTTCAATAATCATAAGAGCGTAGAGCACAAGTACAGCGTTAGGTTCAGTGATCCATTGGACTGTGAACTTCAACTATGGTATTAGTCTTCATACTAGCACCAACCCATTAAATTTTACAATTTATCACCAGTTATTACTACACACTTAGAGCCTGTTCAGTAAACTTAAGAACTACAGCGAAAAGCAATTTAAAATTTTACACTCCCTTATGCCAAGATCTTTAAGGGGTCATTGTCAGGAATACAGCCCAATTTGACAGGTTTGGCTACCTCTAATATTTGTATTCACATGAATCTAAAGAATTGGCTTTTCAACGATGTAGGGATCCAAACCAGATCTAAGTGATCAAATATCACTACAACTAAAAGATTTTAGGATGCCACAGAAAACCAAAGAATATATCAGATATAAATCTAGTCTCAGAAGCACTTTCTCAGTTTTCCCCAAAGCTTTAGTAATCAATTTTCCTAAATATCGCTCAACTTGAGATAAACTAGATTATAATGCTTTTTGCAATTGTGAGATCGTTGCTATCATATAAAAAATCTAGGATACACTTCTATTATAAAGATTATATCCTTGATCATTCTTAATTTCATTATATATAGAAATCCTTATGCCATGGTGTTCAGTGCTGTTAAAAATTCATTTGTCCACATTATCCAACCTTTTTAAAAAATTAATAAATTTTTTGATTAATGGGACGTTTTAATGTCTCAGCAATGGTCGCCAACTACAGATATGTTTGTCTGGATCATTCCCAACAATATTAACAAGAATATGATGAGGGAGAAACACCCAACAGTCAAATTATTATGTAATTATTTAGAGCAAACAGATGGGGAGTCATAAAAAACTACCTAAGCTTCTAATGCTTGTGTTAAAAGGTAGAATCGTCATTGGGCAACACAACCTTATTAATTGGTTTTGAGTTCCTAAAATCAATAAACTGGTCACCAAATAACCAAGGATTACATTATCTTTAAAAATAAAGGCAAGGATACCCACCAAGATTCAGTACCTAGAAACTTGAGGGTTAATCCCTTTTAAGGGAACAAGTAATTGATTCCAAGTGAAATGATGAAAAGCTGTGCACTGATTTTAGTATAAAACCCCTAATATATTTTCTAATAAAAAGATTTTACCCTAATAATAACGTAGTTGTTTATACATAAGTTTTATAGCTTAATCTTAAGATAAAACTACAAGGATCAGATGTACTTAGGCTGTTAAAATCAAATCTCCACTTAACTCTGCGTGAAGAGAAGAGGGAAAGTGACCCTACTAAAACAACATATCAGCAAGAATAAGCACCTGTTTAGCGTTAGACCCTTTATTTAACTTGACTTTTGGCAATCAATTTAATAATAGTCTTCATACTATTATTGCCCCAGTTTATATAGTAACAATTAATTAACGCAAGTGGTAAAGAATCTGTGCATCTGAAATTAGGAAGCAGAAGTGAGCTATTATCTTTGCGGCCCTGATTTTAACAGTTGCCTTGGAACATTCTCTAGATGGTTAATTTTATTGCCCTCACATCTTAACAATGAGGATGAGCCAGATAAGGTTAAGAAGGCTATTGAGAAAGCATGTATAACGATGAAACTGGGATATATTCTCTATATAAGCCAACGCCCAACAGACATATAAAATCTTTTTATAACCATCAAAATGGATGAGCATTACTCAATAAGCTCACAATTACTTAGGCATAGTAGATTAACTAAAACAAAGAAATATGTTTAAAATAATTATTACTTGGATCTAATGCAATTTTTATAATTAAGACATTAGCAAAAAAGACAATTATACAAGTTACAAAGCTATTAAAGCTAGAAGTAATTATTAGTAACTTATCTGGACTGGCCTGGCATACAGTATTGATAATTTAGTCAGACTATTACTAGTGAGTATCCAGGGCAACAAGTAATTATATAGTTGTCATTCACTACTTGACCAATTGAGTTGAGGCAAAAGCAATATGGAACTTAAGAGCTTTAACAACAGCTAATTTTATCATGGATAATGTCATTTAAAAGCATGGATGCCCTCAGAGATATACTAACTTTCAATAAAGCAAAATTTACTTCAAAGATGCTGCAGCGCTTATTTGAACTGATGTAAAAAGGTGTACCATTTACATCATATCACCTAGAGACCAAAGAGATGGTAGAACAAGTGATTGGTACCCATATTAGCATATTACATAAAAAATCTGCGGCGTCATTAAAGTGGGCTAGTTTTATCAGCGCTACAGTGTTTGTATAAAATCCATGAAATCACAGTACAACTGAGAATTCTTACTTTTCAATTTGTTATAAGTTAGACAACCATCCCAGCCACCCTTTTTCATATTCAGCAATTAATTTTATTGAGAAGGTGACCACTATATTTCTATAGCAAACAATTGAGCAAAACCTTTAAAAGTTACAGTGTGAGGAATATCAGATTTATGCTTAAAAATAGGTAAATTGTAAAAAGAATGATGAATTTACTCAAGCTATTATGTCAAAATTCGAAAAAAAAGATTTGGTATTATCCTGCAACACCAATAATGTGGGCCATAAGTAAAATTTAGCTTTGCTGTGGAAATGTAATTCTTGGGAAGCACCCCCTTTGCCTTGATTTGGATAGGTTTCAATTTGGGACCAAGAAGGAGGTCAAGAAGGCTGCTCCCCGCTCATCGCCCAGAACTATCTAGCCCATGTATTAGATGAGAGGCTAATCTAGGACTACCCCTGAAGGTGATCCCTTTTACACCTTTTCACCACCATTTATTTGGTGGAAAAGATCATGGGGTGTATCAGGAGGAGGAGGTAGCCAGAAGCCTTTTCCAACAGCAAGGGTGCAGCTCCCCGCCTTATCAGAAGGCATCTTTAGCTAGTTTTAGTCCCAGTATTAAGAACAAGTTGTTACTGAATGATATCAAATCATTCAAATCCCCTCAGACTAAAAGCACCTCATTGAACTCCTCCTAATGACAGTGAAGGTGGATCTGCCTCAACAGTTTCAGGTGAGCAAACGCATTCAAATAAAAAATGGGACCGCACTAAGTGCCCTGGATTTGGCCCATTCTACCAGCTATCACATAAATTGCCACCAGGTCATGAGGCAGAAACACACAGGAGGAATATTTTTAAAAAATCCTGATACTGATCTGGCCAGCTGAGCGAGTCAGAATCAACATTGGTAGCTCATTATTGTGTTGATCTGCCATTCTACTATCAACTTGTTATTCCTTTAGGAATAAAGGCCACTTTTTATCAGCTAAATGTTGAGCTTAAAATGCAGCAGTGTCTTGGTTAAATGACATAATTGTGGGATCAGACTGTTAAATAAGAGTGAGCGACAGGAGGACAAGAGGCTTAATTTAGTGCACTTTTTGCCCTGATGCACACACTGAACCAAATTGGGTAAGGCTAAAATAAGCCCAAAATTAGTTCTGGGGTTGCGCGTTATGGTCACAGTATCGTTATATCCTCAGCACTAAAGTATACCAGTTATTTTTAGAGTTATGGTGGGATATTATGGTTGCTTTAAAACGGGACTTTGAGTCCCATTTAGTTTACCATATTGCCAAATATAGAAAAATTATACTTCATTTAATCACCCAAGTGTGAGATTACTAAAGCTATAGTACAAAATTGGGGGTAGTTTGCGTTTATTGGTTGGATTATACACAGTGCCTCGCCCAATGGAAAATATTATTGTCAGATATAAGGATTTTGGGATTGATGGGAAGAATATTGACCACTCAACTACCACAGCCATAATGACTAGCAGTTTTTCTAGGTGATTTATTGAAGTATCTCCTTAATCACCTAGAAAAACTGCTAGTCATTATGGCTTAAATTGACCTTGGGAAAGTTCTGTCAAACAAAATCAAGTCTAAAATACCACAAGATGAACGTTGTCTTATAGCAATGAATGATCATTGGGAGTCAGATGACTAGTATCCAAGGTGGTACTCAAGGCAGTAAAGAAAGTGAACCCTCAAAATGCTTTTTATAAAGAATTTACCCAACAATTAGCCTAAGTGATACCAAGTATCATCTGACTTGGTACATTCAACTTACCATTTTTAGATATAAAAAATATGATACAAAGGCAGTTCACCATCTGAAATGAATTTCTAACCAAGAGCTTCCCTTCCAGAGTCCCTTCACCATTTTTTTATAAAACCTTTTTCTTTTGGTACTTATCTTATTAGATGTGACAAAAGATATACATATTCTATAATTATGTAAAGTCATATTGTTAATTCTTTATCTTGTTTTGGTACTTGAATTCAATAAATTTAATACAACATACTTACCATAGCACAAATACTGAAGCTTTAGGAAACTGAGCGGTGACTTGCACCCTTTAAAAAATAAACAATATACTTGTTATGAATCTTAGATGGATTCAAGTTTTAATTGCCAGTATTCTTAGCATACACCATCGAGCTCAAAAATGGAGCCCAACGTGTTGGTGCTCACTATAGGGGGCTCAACTGATTATTGACAATAACTGAAACTTAAAGAATGCACCATGGAAGATACTCCATTGATAATGTTGCCCACTAGTGCACATCTGTAATGGTGAAGAAGTTGATCATATGTGGAGTCCAAACATAGTCACATTTCAAGAAGTACAAAAAACTTTATGGATATTCCCAGATCTCATCGTCTAACCTGGATTTCCTGTTAGTGGTCTTAGAGTTACTTAGTGAAGACATTAACTCAGGAAAAAAAGTTAGCTTCAAAAATGCATATGCCACAGTTAGGACTCTCATGAACGTTTATAAATCCAGTGCTCTCCCAGAGAGTTATGTATTAAGTGCAATTCTATCTTACTATATTATGCAATTTATATACCTGAATTTTATTATAACGTACATTTACTAGGAGTCCACAACGAGAAACTTCACCATCATACCAATACCTAAAGGCCTTATGAATGGCTACAGACAGGTATATGATTTGCTTGAAAAACTATAGAGGACATTCACAGCTTGATCAAATGAAATATGCCTACATCTTTCAGCACTATAATCAAATGATGACTATTGATTCCAGTGTTATCAAGTATGTTTATGGAGCTATAAAGCTTCTTCAAAAGGACATCTTGGAAAGGTGAATGAGATACCAATAATTTACCTTACACCTTTGCTGAAGAGCTCTGAAGGCAATATAAAGCACATAAAAAATGGCATCCCAAGCTTCTACTAACCATCGTCAGAATGAATAACAGATTTCCCTCCACAAGGCCTGGCTAGAGCAAGCCCTATGACAAATTGATGAGTAAAGTCCCATTAAGCCTCTGAGATTTCATCAGGATAAAAATATCATTACTCAAGTAGCCACACAAACAGGATCATGCAAACCGTGCAACTCAGGCGTCTATCCTTTCCTTTATAAATTGACTTTATAAATTTGGAGAGCAACTTAGGAGGCAGTTCCCCCAGTTTTGAGAAAATGTACAAAGTCTACTATTTCCTCAAAGGAGCTGAGAACCACTGTAATTCTTTTACAGAAGGGTTAAAAGACAAGGAATACAAGACTCCTCAGCATTAAATGCAAAGAGATGAAGGAGTAATTGATTCGTTGCCATGGAGCATTAGAGGATGAGAAGGAGCTTTTGCAAACATACCAATCATCTACTTGCTAACAGATTCATAATTTAGACATCCGCATTAAGAATTTGGGGAACTATAAAGTTATTAACAAAGAAGAATCAATATATTGGGCATATTGAAAGACTGGCCCCAGAGGAAATAGAACATCTTAATCCTCTAAAGATAAAATATGTCAGCTCGATGTTAAGTTGAACAGAGTGACAGAAATAATAAAATTACCAAACCATAAGCTCCCAGAGTACGTCATTACTGGATTAGAGCATACTACATTTTAAGCTCATTTTCAAGGACAAGTTTACACACGGTGAAGGGATTATTGCATATTTCTTCTGCATATATGATGTCATGATGGAATTTGCAAATGAACTTCAAAAGGTTATGCATACTTTATCTTGTTAAGTTATATGGCTTAAGAGGTTATGGTGCCTCATATAAGTGACCTGCATATCTGGAGAGAAGTGAAGGAAGCGTTTATTAGGGGATTAAGGTCAAAGAAGAGCCTAAGTATGAAGTAACATGCCTTTATGTGAATTGCGGTACACTGAAATAAAACTCTTGCCAAAACTAGATGATCACTTTATATAGAAGCCCAAATGCTGTTAACCTCAAAGATACTTATATTGGAATATGCGTTAGCTGCCATTGTTGCTGTTAGACATAGTAAACCCCAATCTAGTCATGCATGTTTAAATCTGTCAAATGAAGGTTTGTTTTCTTTATTAAACATTTTGAAACCCTTCTTGATGTAGTTGAAATACACAAGCCTGTGCCCTCCTTAAAGGCTTTACAAAACCAAAAATGTATACCATAGAGGAAGTGAAACCTATAAAGGAGAAGCATAGATTCAACTAGTGTAAGAAGAATAACAATACTGAAGATATGTATTTCAAAAGAGCCCTGCCTTTGTCAAGCAGAAAAAAAAAAAGATTGGCTTAGGGTCAGGTGCCTCTAAAGCCGACTGACACAAAGTGTCTAAAAATGAAACATTACCGGTTATTCATCTCATGTTATTTGGTTATTGAACCTGATGATAACTTTAAACGGGATCATGTGGACAATGGTTACTACATCATAGGTTCACATGCCAGGCCTCTGTGAAGGAAGAGTTAAACCTTTCATCCCAAATCAATTTGAAATTCAGATTCCAAATCTTAAGTAAAAACGCCTGGGGGGATTTATAGCTATGTTCAACTCAGCACCAGGGTTATTCCCACCCTGAACCATTCTTTATGCTCAAAAGAGCTAAACTTATGGCTGGGCGAGGGCTCCCTGAAGGGCGACTTTAAAAGGTCAAGATCACATCATTTAAAACACCAGTTTGGAATTTTGCAGCTTCCTTGGACGTTTTGGGCTCTTTACTTTATCTGAATTTTAAAGCGTTACAAGGTTTTGACTCAAGAACAAAACTTAAGCTTCCAAGGCATTGGCACTCGCCAGTTGCTCTAACTTTTTCTTGTTGCACTCACAACACCAAAGAAAAGCCAGGAGTTGCCTCACTAGTTTTATATATATTAAATAAAAAGGGTTACTTTTGGGGGGGTTAAAACCTCGCTTACCTGTCATTCTTTTTTGATGCTTTAAATTTCCCCTAATTTCTAAGGTTAAAGACAGGTTGTTATTATTTAACCCTAACAGCTTACCTTAGTAGTCCAATTTGCTTGTTGGGCCTAATTCAGTGTCAGCTGACTCCAGTGACTATCAGTCCTCTGGCAAACGGAATCTGGGTGGTTAAAATTATTACATTATTCTAAATTCACAATGTCTTTCTCCAGTTCTGACCTCCAAATGCCCAACCTCAACGTTGCCTTGGGTCCCATTTGTGAGTAACCAGCACCAGAGGGATCTGCTGAATTATGTCCAACCCTGTAACCAAGGTGATGCGGGTGTTTATTTGGATGAGGCCTCCCCCTCATCAGAGATCAGAGGGTACTAAGGAAACTTGGCCCAGAAGGTTACCAACCTATCAGACGGCACATTTTGCATTAGGGTAGCTGCCTGGCTGTGCTGGACCAGATCACCTCTTTAGGGAGCACATCCCAGCCAAAGCGCTGAGCGTGCACCCCTGCATCAGGTGGGCTGATCCAGCAGTCCAGTCAGGATTTTCCCTATTTGGGTTTTCCTCACTACAAGTACTTATAATTTGTTACAAATTAATTTTTGGGGCTCAAGAGAACTCGCCATAGGAAGCCCTCATGGTAGCAGCTCCTTCCTGGGAGCTCTACTTTTTGGGGGCTTCCCTTTAGTGGGGGGGGTTATGTGACAAAATGGTTTCAGCATTCATTCTATTTTGGCTTGGAATTTGGATTACTATTCCTGAGTTGATGCCTGAGGGAATTTGTAGCTGATTTCAGCTTGACACAAGGGTTGGACCTCCTCAAGCCATTCATTTAGGATAGAGAGGTTAACTTATGGCCAGGGGAGGGCTCCCTGAATGGTGACACTAAAAGATTAAGCCCACGCCATTCCAAACCTCAGTTTGGATTTTGAAGTTTCCTTGGCCATTTTTGGTCTCATGCATTACCTGAATGTTGGGCACAACAATGTTTTGACTAAAGAAAACCTTGAGCTTCCATGGCATTGGACTTCTACAGTTGCTCTGTATTTTCCTTTCTTTCACCGTCAACAGTGTAATGCCTGAATTTTTTCAATCATCTTTTTATTTAAGTTAAAAAATAAATTGTTACTTCAGGGTTTGCAACCTCGCTTACCTGTCATTCTTTTTTAGAGTATTGATTTCCCAAAATTTTGAGAGTTAAAGACAGGCTGGTTTATCCAACTAACAGCTTACCTCAGTGGTCCAACTTTGCAGTTCAACCTTATTTGACATCAAATCATTTTACCAAATATCAAGCATTTGGAAAAACGAATATGTATGGTTCCATCCATTATACTCGCCATTCAAGAGCACTTGAATGCTGAAAGGATTGATGATACCCTGGTTCCTAGTGGCACTTACCTCATCCAGGTTATAGGGTGTCTCTGGAAAATCAATACATCCTGCGATACTGATCAGTACCTTTCCCTGTTGATATGACCCATCTTAAGTGTCTCAGTCTACTGGAGATGATGAAGAAGAAACCTGAGATTTATTAGAAGTCAAATGCAACGTTACATATTACTGAGATGTTGCCCTAACACTGGATTTTATACACAATTACCAAAGTGGAAGTGTTAATTCAGATGACTCAAATTATGGCTGTCTTGGATATGGGATTCCCCATTGTTGTTGCTTTATAATGACTAAAAAGAAGATAAAGCACACTCTCAACCTTGATTAAGTTCAAGATTATAGTACTGCCAGTCTAAACAACTCTAAGGCAATAAGTGCATACTCATTCTGCTAATCTGAGTTGGCAATTTATATTACTCATATCACAAAGTTGCCTTAGATAACAGTCAATATAATATACTTCATTGTAAGCAGTTTATGGTCAAATATGAATATATAACCTGAAAAATTGATACCTATCACTCTTCAACTTTGAAGTTCCCCTCATACTTGATAATAAAGACTCTGCAAAAAGGATTATTGTTGTCTGGTTGAGTATTCTCTTTCAGCTTTACCTTTATGATATACTGCCTCTGGAAGACATACAAGAAAACTACCTGACTCTGTAGATGCAGTAGAGGACATATTATTTTATGCCACCAAGGAGATAAAATAAACCAGCGAACAAAGAGTGTTTTTCACCAACATAACCATGAGTATACTCCTTAAATGTTTTTCATACGTTACTAGTGTAGATGGAGAAATTAGGTTTTTACTAAGACTTTTTCTAGAAGTCCTTGATCCAACCTTTTGACAGCCTATTTAGATTATACTTGGGAACTAATTAACGAAAATATATCGTCATTAAGCATTATAAAATCAGGAAAGATCAATTACTTCCCATTAAAAAATTGATAAGTTAAATTTAATAGATATCACATTGATTTTTGCCTACCCGCTGACAAACTAATTTGTGCTATTTCTCAGGTTCAGATATCTGATAACTTAAGAAAGGAGGAACTTAATTAAGTGCACCAATTACTAAAAACTATTAAGATGTTTTCTCTATGTCAGATGTCAACTATGGATAAATAAGAAACTAAAACATAGTAATAACAAAGGAGATCAACCCCTATATGATCAAAGCCATATATATGAAGTTGTTGAGAATTTGGTTGAATTAATTTCCCATCTCACTTGCCAAATATATTTTTTGAAGAATGTTAAAAGAAATCTTATATTTGGAAATGGTTGTTGACTAAATTGTTAGTCAAAATTAACTAAAATATATAATTTGATAGTTTTTTTCAATTAATATTTCATCAGAGATCATCCATAACTAAATTGTTTGTTGTAATTAACCAAAGAATATACTTTGATGATTGGTTTTGATTAATGTTTTGTTGGGCATCATTACTAATGATGTTAATTATACAATTTGATGAGAGTCTGATTGCCAATAGTTAAATTGCCATAGTGGATTATTCAGAAAGTGGATCTTAATAATTAGGGTCATTTTTATGAAGTTACTGAAGCGTTTAAACGCTTGTTTTGGCAGTAGCTAGTAGTTATAATCAGGTAACACGGACCCAGCCCATCTGTGTACGGTTCCTAACACAAGGGGATGGTTGCTGATCTGTGAAAGGTTAAACTGCTGAAGATTAACTAAAATGAAAGCATTGACTATCAATGGAAGTTAATACTAAGGGTTAGAAGTATCAGGAGATCCATCAGTTGATTTTCAGAGAATTATATGAAAAGTTGTATGCCTTCTGCCTATAAAAACCCCTAGCATTCTCTAATAAAAAATAGAATTTGACTGATATGTCATTAGTATATTTACTTCAAAATTGAATATTGAAGGGAATAAAAGACTTCAGTTGTTTTTCTAAAATACAGGTACCAGAGTTGATTTGTTGCCACTTGTTGTTCAGACTCAACCCACTAGTTGTCACCATACAGCTAGTATTTTTATTAATTTTTAAAAGCAACCTGTGAAGCAAACTACCTAAAGTTTTTAGAATTCAAATGTAAAGGAGCAATACATGAAGACCAAGCTTAAACAATATTTAAAAGATGGCTTGTTTGTGCCCACCCAGAGTCCATGTCAACCTCATTCTTACTCAAAAAAAATGATGGTCACAGAATAGTGATGTACCAGAAGCTAAACATCCCACTAAAGAGGACAGCTATCTCAATCTAAGGATTAAGAATGCTCAGCATGACTCTCTAAAAAGTATTTTCCTGCTAGAGAATTTAGCAGAGGTTATTGGAAGATGGATCTTTTGCCTTAAGACCAAAAAATGTGAATTATATGCTCAGAAGGATATTGTTGAGATTTTGGTATGACTGGATAATAAGCCCAGAAGATCTATGGCTGAATGGGTGAAAATCCACCAACTAGGATGATTATTTACTTGTATTCATGCTCCTTGAGATGAGGTAATATTGGGTTATGACGGAATATTATTGGATTGCCTCTAAATAAAGCGATAAGGCAATGACAACATTTGATGAATATTATTTAGATTGCCTCAAACTAAGGTGATAGAGAATTTAAAAATACTATTCCAAAACCAATGAGAATATGGAAGAACGGAATAATCTAAGCTAAAAGAATAGAATTAACCAAAGCCGCTGATATATAGGCAAGATGGGGCAATTGAAAGAGTAGTTGTTAATAGTTTAGTGAGAGTGGAACAGCATGGAACCACTGTATTTATCAAATAAATAAAAGTGTTATCAGGGCAATTGTTATAATTTATTACATTTTCAAGTGTGTTCAGACAACCAACGATCCTCAAATTATCCGTCTGTGGTTCAGTGGGTTTAACCTGTGCAACCCTTATGACATAAACGGTATAACCTAAAATTATAGCAGTGATGCTCACTACAGGGGCCCATTGATCAACTACCAAAAAATAAAAATTTTAAGGCGCTGGCCATGTCTCATCAGGCCTGCTTTTCCAGGGTATATTAACGCAACGCTGCACCAAACAGATAGGAAAAATTAAAATTGCTTTAGATGCAGTGCTCAAAAAAAGGATAAACTTCTTCAAGAGGGGAATTTTATCATGCACCAGCTTGACAGCATATTTAGCCAAATCCAAATTCTGGGACAACAAAACAAGCCGCTTGCTAATTGTTTTTATGACACCACTGAATTACTGCATCGTGCATAGAGGAAATCAAACTGTACTACCAGCCAACTCATTGGGAAGAGGAAGAATGAAATGAAGCTGCTTGTGGAGAATGATATGATGAGGAATATGACGCTGGAGTGAGTTACTACACTCAGGAAGGCATCTCTTGATATGTTATGAATCAGTAAGACAATTCTCTCAAGTGATGGCAGTGCTTCCCACCACAGAGAGCCACGCTACCTCTGAAGCAGCGGACATCCTATCCTCTGCTGGACCATCTCATCATTGAGAGACTGCTTATGGGCCTTGACCCATTCCTCAGTATGCCCCTAAAAACTCGCATCTATGAGAAGGATGAGGAGGAAAATATTGAGATACTGCCTACATATGATTGCAATGGGATTATCCACGGCTTCTTTGATTGTATTGAGCTTGCAGCAGAAGGCACCTCATATCAGCTAAAATCTAAACTGTTGATATCTTCCTTGGATGTTGGAATTGCCAACCAAGTCACCTACTATCTTCTAAGAAGCTCCGTTACCTAACAATAAGTAAAAGACACATTGCTGAAACTGTTTGGGGGTACCTCAAAAATGTCACAGCAAAAGTCAAAGTTCTTAATTTTTTTTCCACTTAATGAGACCCTCACAGAGTTCACTGACCGATTTATGGTGGAAGCTCACATCCTGATTGGGGCAGGATATACTTAGCAGAAGCTGATGTGTGCATTGCAATGACCTCTGCGGTAAAGCCATACTATGAGCTTCACAATGTCATTCCCAATTTTGGATGACTACGTTCCCTGCTCAAAATTGTGCTGTTCTTGCGCCATATATCCACTAACTTTCCCCCAGCCAGTATAGAGTGAAAACATACTGCCACCGCTAGACCCTCCTATTTGGGGAAATATGCTCGTCCTGCCCACATTCCGCCTAGCAACCCTGGCCTTACTATAATTCCGCGCTTCATCATTGGCTTAATTACTCCCAACATCTTTGACTTTCGCCATGGCCTCATTTACGAAAATTTTCAGCAACCTAAGTTTTGACTTACACCTGGTTACACTGATTGTCAGCAATCATCCTACTGACCTGGTCCTTGTTACACCAAACGTCAACAATTTTATTGGCCTGGACTCTCTTAAAAAACCTAGGACAGGGCTCATATGGGGTAATTGCAGAATGTGGTCGCCCTGTCCACCTGGAACAGAGTTGCCCTAACCGTTGTGTTCACTATGTGCAACAGGATCAATAATACCAGGGAAAAGATGGAGCAGGGTAGAGACAGGACTCTCTACTTCCGCTATCCCAACTCCAACTGTCCCACCTGAATCCATTATAGTATATCCAGCGGAAGTCCCTCAATATGATGACAGGTATTATGTCAGCAACCCATTGGAGTAGAGAACTTACTGACATGAACACAAGCCAAGGCCACAGCAGATGAAGGACCTCATGGCAACCAAATCCATATGCCTTCCAAATGTTTGATCAAGCTTCCTCAGTCAAGCTGGATCTAGCCGCAGATGTATCAACTCTAAAAGGAGTAAACGTCACCTTTCCAGTAGATTCCATTGTTAAATAATACCCCAAAGTTGGTAAGGGGCTTATGAGTTTCTTTGGGAAAAGAGATCCCATAAATGTCCACGTATTAAACAGTCAATATTATCCTTATTCTGAGTGTACATAAATTAATATTTTTATAGCTAAAAATAGAGTTCGCGCTATAATAGATAAAGGTGCTCCAGTCAACATAGTTTATACTAAGTTGATGGCGAAATTGACATTAAAGCCTGATATGGAACATCAAATGGTGTATGGAACCACTGGAGTGGAAAGCAAAGTCTCCAAGGGAGGTACTGCGCGTCCTTTGCAGTTTGAGTCCACTGTCATTGTAGCTCTGGTGATAGTGCTACACAACAGTAACTATGACCTGCTAATTGGAAATGCTTTCCTGCAACATTTTGGGGCTTCATTGATATGGTGGAGATGACCTTCAAAATTATGGGGCAGTGGATCCCAATTTACTTTACCTCTAGTAGAGTGCTGAAGGATCTGGTGCACATGGGCCATATCAATCTTGCATATAGTGATGGAGTGATTCCAGTTTGCTATCATTGACTAAAAAGCAGACTCAGCCCCTTCCTCAACAGATATAGAAATATCAAGGGATGCCTCTATGAGCTGCTGGGCCTATATCTATTCCTTCTGGACACCAAGTCATAGTGAACATTGAGTTAGAGGTGGAAGTGCCAGCTGGGCTTTATGGGGAGGTCATTGGGCCCTGTCTAAAACGGAGCTTGAGCCTCATATTGCTCCAGGGATTATATTCCCAGGCCATGGAGAGATCAAGGTTTTATTAGTGAATCTCCAGAACAAACCAATGCAAATCTGTTGACACCAATAAGTGGCGTATTTACACTTGACCCCAATTGAAGAGGTCATTCAGGTTCATGAGTTTAGTTTGTTAGATGAATTTGATCTAACAGTCAAGTCATATCCTGGTGTAGTGACCGTCATACCATGGGAGAAACTAATAGGGTTATCAGAAGAACAAAAAGACCAAGCGATAGCTTTATTTCAGAAGTATAAGGTGATTTTCGCCGTCAAGGACAACAATTTAGGGTGTGCTCAGGGGGTGGTCCATCGCTTGGAGACAGGAAATCATACTCCCATCAGGTCTCAGCCAATCTGCTGATTGAGGGCAGCTGAAGACGTTGTCACCAAGGAAATTGATAAGTTTTTGAAGCAAGGGATGCTCAAACTATCCAAGTGTCCATGGGCTTTGCTGTTCTGATTATAAAAATGAAGTACAGTACCAATCAGGTAGTGATAGACTACTGGAAGCTCAACAGCATTACCAAAAAGGACTCATATCTCTTGCCTTGGATTGATAATGCGTTGGATCTGGTAGAAGGAGCTCACTACTTATCAGCAATGGATTTGATATTGGGTTACTGGAAAATCTAGTTTTCCACAGTGGAACAGGAGAAATGCGCTGTAATCACATCCAAAGGTATTTTTCAACTGACATGTATGCCACAAGGACTGTGTAATGCCCTGGCTACGTTCCAACGAGCCATGGACACTATCCTTGGCGACCTGAAGCTGACATGTGTTATCATATACCTCACCAATATCAATTTTTTCTCTTAAACTTTTTCTGAGCACCATATTCAATAGAGAGAAGTATTCCGCTGGCTTGCTGAGACGAACATCAAAATTAAGTCTCAAAAATGTAACTTCTTCAAGGACCAATTTGAATACCTGGGCTTTGGGTAGACTATAAAGGGCTGATACCACAGCTGGCCAAAGTGGAGGCCATCCAAAAAATGATTACACCAAATAGTAAATGTGAAATTCAGGTAATATTGGGAATGGTCGGCTACTACCAGCGCTTCATCCCTAACTTCAGCTGTATTGGGGGCCGCTCTTTAATTCGTTAAAAAAAATCATGTTTGAATGGATGGAACGCCTTCAATACGCCTTTGACACACTTTGGACGGTGCTGATCAGTGCGCTGGTGCTATGCTATCTGAACTTTGATAAGGAGTTTATCATTCAGATGTATCATCCCTTTCCACTGTTGGGGTGGTCCTATCTCTGGAAGACGATGAGGGAAAAAGTATCCTTTTGCATACTGCAGTTGAAGGCTGAACTTCTTGAGCGTAATTATAATGTGACCAAGTGGGGCGCTTAGCAGTAATATATGCATATAACCAATTTATACTCTAATTGCATGGGGTGAAAATTAAAGTTTTAACAGGATTATGCGTCATTACGTTGGTTGCATAACCACAAGGAGCCTGAAGGGCGTCTAGCCCAATAGGCTTTTAAGTCACAGGCTCATGACTTTGAGATCCTCCACTGACTAGGAGCAAAACACCAGAACGCCGACTGCTTATCTACACTACCAACCATTGCTGTGATTTTTGATCTCAGTGATGTGATGTATGATAAGATGCTCAGTGGGAAATATGACTCTAACCGCCTCAAGTGATAAAATCACCAAATGAGATGTAAGCATATACCTTCCAACAGAATGGGGAACTGTACAAGCAGATTGACAGTTCTATGGTGAACTTTCAGCAATCCTCCGCACGGCCTGGTATTAATATGAGCGCACATAAGGCAGTAGGACATGGTGGCATGCGCAGGACAATGAAATGTTGCGCCCTCAGTATTACTGTGAAAGCATGAATTTTGGTGTGCTCAAAACCATTTCCTGTTGCAACATATGCCAGGTGGAATATCCATACTACCAGAAGATTCTGTACAAGTTAGTGAAACCCCATTTTGCTTGGCAAACGGTTTCTTTTAGTGTCAATGGCATCAGCCAACGGGTGCTAACTGGTCCAAATACACCTTGGTGGCTATTGACCACTTGACCAGGAAGGTTGAAGTGCAGGCGATACAGGATTTAGGGGCAGTCACAGTGGCCAAGTTTGTAATGAAATGTACTCACCAGCAACATGACTGTTCTCAATTCATTCTTACCAATAATGTAACCAAATTCATCTCTCACATCCTGCCTAAGTTGAACGGATAATGGGCATCCCTGGGGTCCTGATGACCCTGTACCACCCTGAGTCCAACGGAAAGGTCAAATGGGTCAATGTGACAATGGTGAATTTTCTCTGGAAGCTGGTAACCAATAGACCCTCTGATTGAGGTTTATCCGTCAAGTGCTGTTTTTGCTTATAATATTAGCTATCATAATTCCATGGGGAAGATACCCTTTTTAGCTGTAATATAGATAACACCCTGCTCTTCTGGCATAACTCTATTTTTGTGTAGAAGATACCGGCGGAATGGATCCCCACAGTTACTTGATTAATTTAGCCAATATGCTGATCAAGTTGCAAATGGAAAAGTACTCCTTTAGCTTGGCCAAAATATCTATAATCAGGCTGCCAATCAAGTAAAGTTTATTGGGTAGCTCAGTTCCAAGAAGGCAATATGGTATTGTTCCACAACTAGCTTGGGTTCAGGTGGAAACATAAGTTATCCAACATTTGGATTGGTCCATTCAAAGTAATTTTGAAAACGGACTTTGACACCTACACCATGAAAGAACCAGTGAGTGGTCAAATAATTAATCACGTGCACATAAATTTCCTTCAAGCATATAAATGATAGACTTATTGTTCAGTCAAAGGGAGGTTAATGTTGAGATTCCGATATGACTGAATAATAAGACCAGAAGATCTATAGCTGAATGGGTGAGAATCCTCTAACTAGTATGATTATTTACAAGTATTCAAGCGCCTTAAGAAGAGGCAATATTGGGTTATAATGGGTTTTTATTGAATCACCTCTAAGGTAGGTAATATAGTGATGTCATTATTTGACAAATTCTGTTTAAGTCGCCTTGAAATAAGGTGATAGAGAATTTAAGGATACCATTTTGAAATTAATGAGAATATGGCGTAACAGAATAGTCTAAGCTAAGAGAATGGTATCTTCCAAAGCTGCTGATATATAAGCAAAAGGGGTGATTTAAAGAGTAGGTTATTAATAGTTTAATGTGAGCGGAACAGTGAAAAACTGCTGTATTTATTAAATTAATAAAAGTGTTGTTAAGCTTTTTCTATATATTTTACTACATTTACAAGAGTACTTTGGAGGACTGACAATAATCACATCGACCATATGTGGTTCAGTGGGTTTGACCTGTGCGACCCTTATGGTATATCCTAACAATACAGCCCAAAATTATATCAATTATATTACCTGACTTAGCACCCATAGTGATTATGCGATGCTCTTGCTTATTCCATTAAACATTGGATCACCTCATGCAAGAACCTAAACTCAGCTGTGTGATCATTTACCTAGATGACATAAAGGTGCTTTAAACTTTCACCAATCATCTAGATTATCTCAGGGCATTTGCTCAATGGTTGAGAAAGAACCACAAAAAACTTAAATCTGTGAAGTGTACCTTTTCCAGCAGGACCTGAATTTTAGGTCGTGTCATATTGTGGGAAGAAATTTAACCCTTATAAAACAGGGCTGAAGCAATCTGAAGATACCTGAGCCAAAAAGCCTTAAAGATATACAGGTATCCTTAGAAATTGGGATAATACCATCAAAATTTCCTATTTTTGCTTAACTTGCTGAACCTCTTTTCCATTTGCTTGCAAAAATACCCCTTTCATATAGGGAGTAGAGCAATGAGATGCATTCAAGTCAACGAAGAGTTTGTTGATGAGATGGCCTGTCTTGTGAAAACCAAATAATAGAGACATTTGTTTTGTTTATTGACACCTCTGAAGTATCAGTGCGCGCCATCCTCTTTCAGTTGAATAATGAAGTAAATTGACATGCAGTGTCCTATTATAGAAAACGCTTTTAAAAACTTAGTCAAATTGTAAATTCATGAAGAAAGAGTGCTTAGCTGTTATCCTAGTAGTAAAACACTTCCATCCCTTATTGTATGTTACAAACTTTACAGTTGCAAATACCATCATTATCTAAAGTGGCTGTAAAACATGAGTGATCTGAAAGGAATACTAGCCGTTGGGCCCTCAAACTTCATCCCTATGATATGTTTATCATCTACAAAGCCAAAATGTAACATATGAATGTAGATAGACTGACTAGATTGCCCCAACTATAACTTAAAAATAGCAAAGCTGAACGTTTACAGACCTACTCATTAAGAAAGACTTGAGAATGAAGATGAACCAGTTTAGATGATGCTTAAATGATACACTAAAAATCTAAAGTTTTCAATGGATTAGTTTACAAAAGTTTTGAAAGACTGTTTACCTTGCTTAATACCTTTAGAACAGGTACCAGTGATCATGGAAGCCTACAATACCTTAAGGCATGGTGAAGCCAGGAACTTAAATTAGATCAAGGATTGAAACTATTGGTAAAAAATAATGGACTCTGTAGTGGAATCCTTAGACACCTGAATCACTTGTTAAAGTAGATGCCTCATAATGCAAGGATAAGGCAAGATCATCACCCCACAGCAGCCAATTCATACCATCAGTCTAGACGTTGTAGGACCACTTCCTGAATATAGAGGAGAGAATTGATATAATCTCATAGTGATTGATCATTTCATGATGGTCAAAGATATTTCAATTCCCGCACAGACTGCCAAAGCTACTGCTAACTTTTTTAACAAGATATTTACTATAAATGCTGCCCGCATGCTCCATTATGTGGCAATGGAAAAAACTTTATCTCCAAAAGTTGTGAGAATCTTAGCTATGATTATGAGAACTCAAAAATTATTTTCTGAACCCTACAACCCATCAACTTGTTGGAATTAGAGGCAAATGTAACATTAGTAATAATACTAAGAAAGATGACCACTATTAATCCACTGAACTGGGACCAATATCTCCCAAGTGCGTTGATAGCTTAATGGATAAGTCCATCAAATTATCATAAAATTCTTCTTTCAAGGTCTTATATGGAAGAGAACCTGGAACTCTGGCCTTATTAGCTTGTGAAGTACCAGTAATAATAATGAAGAGCCTTATAAAGCACTTTAAATTATAGCCTAAAACATTTTACAGCTACAATCATAGGCATTGACAAATCTAGTTAAGGTTGATAAAAGAGAAGGTCAAGCAGCAATTAAAGCTCACCAACCTTTACCTGCTTTTAAGATTTCTTACTTATCACGGTATTACCACAATTAAATAGCACCCTAAGGGAAAAATTAGATCTTATCTGTATTGGTCCATATACTTTAACTTATAGTTGCAAGATGAGTACTCAATCAAGTCCCTTTAAACTGGATTAACTACCAACTGCATGCATAGCCAATCTTTAGGGTCAAAGCACCCCTGTTAGTATTCATGAAGTGGGGTGATGTCAGATATTAGGAGATTTTAAATGATGGGAAGAATATTAACCATATGACTCCCACGGTTGATCTGATGCCTAGACCAAAGAGGGGGGTTAGTGAATTAAATCACTAAATAACCTAGAAAATCACTAGTTAGTATACTCAAATTGACGTTAGGTATAGTTCTTCCAGATAAAATTAAGCCTAAGATACCTGAGATAAATTCCTGCCTATTTTCAATGAAGGATTATCAGAAGGTCAGGTAACTAAAACTTAAGTTGGTACTTGATGCAGTAAAACAAGAGAGCCCACAAAAGGTAAGAATTAAGAACCTGCCCAGAGATTAACCTAGTATACCAAATCTCATCTGACTTGGCACATTCAACATTTATTTTTACCCTATTAAAAATATATGCTACAAACTTCATTAAACTATCTGGAATAAATTGCATGACCAATAGCCTCCCTTTAAGATTCCCCTCACCATTATTTTTATCAGTTCTTTTTTGGGGCTTATATCATTATATGTTATATAGAACCAATAATAATTTTTAATAAATATATGTCACAAATTTTATATCTCAGTTTACTATTTTATTTCAATATGTCCATTTCTCCATAATTACCATAGGACGGTTACTCTAGCTGATGGGACATTAACAATCACTTGGCACTCTTTTTAATAAAATTTTCACTTGTAACAAATCCTAGATGGCTTAAAGTATTAAATGTTAGGCTTCTTGCGCATAGCACCATTAAATTAAAAAATGGAAGCTAAACAGATATCCACCATCTCTCTAAATGTAGTTGTATGAGATCAACCTATTTTGTTGATGTCAGATTCTGGTGGTTGACTCAAAAATAAACTTTTGACAACCATCAGATTGGGCTGATTATCCTTTCAATACTCGAGTTAACACCTATTATCACACCTCAAAGTCTATTGCAATTACATGGTTTGGGCTGAATGTCTTAAATTCAATCAAGTAGTTTATCAATAAGCTTGGCCCAAATACTCTCCTAAATTATGGCCAATTTCCTATGCATCAAATCTCAGCAATTGGTCCAATTATTGGGAACACAATAAAGCAACTTGTGTACAAAAGTGTTCAGGACCAACCTGAAGTTAACGTTTAAAAGTCCCATGGACCATCTGACAAATGATAACGTAATCAATTTCCTTTCCTAGGCGAAATTTGTATGTCAAACCGCATAATTGGCAGAATAGCGCTTGCACATGGACCACCCAAAAGGGAGTAATTAGCGCTATCAAGAGAGAGTCCTGAAGACGTCCCAATTAGGATTAAATCATCTACTCTAATCAATGCAAGAAATTCACAGAGGGTGTATTTCATTAGAAGTATGACTAAACTCAAATCAAGAGGATCCTAGGACAATTTTGCATGTTTTTATCACAATTTTTGTCCCTGAAATCCTCCCGATTTTGAGAGTATTTTGCCACCAGTATAAACCTAAAAAAAGGTCTCTTTCATATCAGTTCATGGACCAAACTGAAGTGGTAAAATATCTTTTGAAATTTTGTGCTTGAATGTGGCCAGGAGATGCCCTAGAGGTATAAATACCGGCGCCTGGCTTAATGATTGATTAAAAGTAAATATCTTATAATAAAGGATATTTTATTTTATCCTCTTATTAGTTTTATCAGAGTCTTACCTTTGGAGAAGTGTTGTCAAGCTGAAAGCACAGCTTGTATTGAAACCTGCCTTAGAAGAAGTTCTTAATTATGTTGGGAAATTATGCCCAAAATATACCAGAAGAGTCGGGTATTTTAATAGGCCTAGTGAGTTTCCAAACAGTGAAAATACCATAAGCCATTGGCCATATTGAGGATCATCCAGTGGAACTTCATCCCAAATAAGCGTACAGGATACCGATTTTCAAATGAGCAATTTCTGGAACCTCACAGTTGGTCAACTTGTTTAACTATAAACTATGCTCATTTCAGCTTAACCAATGGTCCCTTGGTTTGACCTCTTTTCAGGCCTCCTGGAAGAGGTCTCTAATATGGGTCGTTAATTTATATATAATTAGCTATGAATCTTGTTTTTCCCCTGGGAAATTCTGGACCTCTAAACAAAGGCTCCCAAGCATAAAATTGATCTACACTTGGTTATAAACTCCCCCTGGGGGCCAAAAAATATTTGCACCTTTGATATAATTTTCAAGTTACACAATTTTATACACTCTATCCTTGGTCTTCTAGGGAACTAGCACCTTTATTGGTGCCCTCTTCTCATTACTATTAGAAGCTTGTTCTTTGGTTTTGTGGCTGTGCATTCTTCACCACCTCTCAGGAAATGAGAAAGTTACAGGTACTCTCTTGACATTGGATAACCAACCCTTTTACTATAAATGCATGAGAATTACCTGTATGTGGCTATTTCTGATCTTTAATTGGGTTCATTAGCCATTAGCCATAGTCCCTATGCTGCTCACAACAAGGTTCTTGTTTGGTTTATTTCTTTGCATCCAGCGTAATTTATTTTATAACCAACTGGAAGTTTCCACCCTTCCTGCTAGTACCTGTTGGTCTTAGACCCTTCAAGGTCTTTTTAGTGTTATTCTGAGACTTACCCAATAAATATATTCTATATTCCATCAAGCGCTAGCTTACATCACTTCAGAAGCTTCTATTAAAAATATATAAGCTGTTAACATTCATTCTCTCATGTCATGGATTTGCTATATCAACTGTCCCCCAGGTGCAGCTGACTGGTGTTTCTCAGTGTTCTGAGCACAGCCATTTTTATAGAAATCTGTGGAAGTTTTGGAACGCTTTTTGGAGAGCGTCACCCTGACGTGTAATCCTTCCAGACCATCTATGAATACTCTTCTCTGCGTCAGGCTGGAGCCCTTTGAAGGCATATTAAAAATGCTTTAGAAATGGGCCCAGACCCTACCTCTGTCGATGTAGTTAACACGTCATTTCTTAATTCAACGTTGAATACTTCCATGAGGGATGCCATTAAGAAAAGCTCCTTCTTCCAATTTATCATCCGATTTAAGCTCTTTGGGGTGATTTTTCCACACTAACTGGAAAGGGGGCAGATAATTTGGCCATCATTCTAACCTGGTAGCCCCTATAAATACAGATCTGGGAAATTCATGAGAGCACCTAATGTAGGAGAAGTCTCATCATTCAATTCCTTTGGTTTTGGAGGAACATAAAGGTGGGCAGGGGTCCTGACCCAAGTCTTTAACGTTTCAGTCAGCTTAGCCATGATTATGTCACCTGCAGAGGCCTTTGTACATAGAGCGCCCAAAACAATGGATTCTTCTTGGAATGGGTCAGAGCTTTCCTTGGGTCTTCCCTTCGTTTTGGGGAGTTTAAGGGTTTGGATGAGACTACCTAAAATCTAAACTTATTAGATCATCTGTTGTGAATACATATAAGAAAAACTTTCCTGGGGAACCAGCTAAACTCTTTACATGGATCTATCTGTAAAGTGTTGGATAGCAATGATCAAACCAGCTATATGATCAGTATGGTGCTGTTCAAGCCTTAATACGCCGTTTTTATAGAATTCATTAAAATATAAATGATCAGATTATATTCTCTTTTGGTCCATCTTAAATCCCATTTCTATGTACTATACAACCCTGAGAACATGCAATTGACCCCATTATGATTTGCCATACTCAGTAGGTGATGTAAAATTTATTTCTACAATAGGCAGATAAGTATGCTACTGCTGAGGATATTGTGAGTATGTGTACTCAGTAATGATGGTGGCCAACTATCACTCTCATTTCTTTAATTCAAAAAACTATCCTGGTGGCATGGAATTCTTGATGAAGCATATTCTGGAGAATTATTGGCTTATTTATAATTTTTTAAATACTTTTCTGACTATTTCCTAATTTATGCTACTTTTTCTTCACCTTTGGGGAAATTCAGAACAACTATTTTCGTGAACACTGGATCCTCTGAGAATTTTATTGACAAGACACAGCTTACTACATTGAGTTAAACTAACTTCCTGGTAGAATGTTTAGGTAAGAGGCTTCCCAGAGTATTTCCATACTAAAGGTTTAGTTAATTGAATAATGAGTTGGCAAGTACTAATTGGCTGACCACTTCCTGGCAGTCAAAAATCTATTGTACCCAATTATTTTGGGAATAAAAAGTTGCGTAAAGATGTCAGAACTAAACTAAAAGTTAATACCTTGACGTTATTTCCCAATAGTGGTCATGAATTAGTAATTCACTTGTTGAAGTCAACACTCGTTGTAATTTATTAAAAGCCAAAGGTACACAACCTCAGCCTTGCACTTCTGCTAAAGTCTACTTTGGAGGTGCCACTACCTATCTGTTTGGAAAAATTGGATTCAATATTCCATGTGGCTTCTTCAATGTCTTACCAGTTTTTTAAGAGTTTGATTTGGATTTTAAACTCACTATTGTCCTAGTTCACATATTTTTTAATCTAGTCTTTAACTTTATGGGTTGTGGAAGCCTTAGTTTTTGGGGTAGAGTTCAGTTAGCAAAGAGGGCCATATTTCAGTAAAACTCTCTGGTATAATCGCCACTTTTCTTTGTGGAAAAAAAGATGGTACTCTGTGCCCTTGAATGGATAGTGGGAACCTGATTAATGTCACCGTACCTGATCTGCATCCAATCCTGGTGGAGTCACATATTTCTTATTATGTGGAGAAGGCCAAAGTCTTCTCAAAATTGGATTGCTTGAACGCTTTTAATTAGATGTATCATAGAAGTGACAGGTAAAGAACTATTGCATCCCATATATCAGAAAGGAGATTTTTCATTTCTGGGTCATGCCCTTTGGGCTTAATAATTTGCCTGCATTTTTTTGTTGTGTGTATACAGCTTTGGAGGAGTTGTTGGACTTATGCACTGTTGCCTAAATGTATGTCATTTTGGTGTTCTTTCCCAATAAAGCACCCCATAATATTTACCTGTGTCATGTGTTAGAGCATTTAAGGGCAGCAAACTTGACGCTGAAATTCAGTAAGTGAAAGTGTTTTAAGTCCCAAGTCAGATTACTGATAAAAAATTTTTTAAAAAGGCTACATTATTACTCCAGATAAGGAGAAAGTGATTTTTTTATTGGCTAACACTTACCTTGGTTGAAAATTTTGAGAAGCTTTTAGTGGACTTTCACCTTCTTTAAAAAACAAGTAAAGTATTTCTGAGGTATCAACGCCTTTATATAAGGCTAGTAGGGCCAAATGATTCAATGGTCCTCTGTACTGTAGGAAGCTTTCCAAGCAGTGAAGTGCCCATGATGTCCAAATCATTTCTTCATTATGTGGACACTGTGGAGAGCTCGTAGTGGCCAGTGATGCTCTAACATTGCAATAGCTGCAGCTCTGTTACAAGTGTCAAAGATGGAGTTTAGCATCCAGTTGGGTATTGTTCTAGGAAAATGTCATTCCCTGAGTTGAATTATGCTGTTAATGACAAAGAAAATTGGCGGTGGTGGCATCACTGACCTATTGGTGTCATTATTTTAATGGCTCCTCCCAGCCATTCTACATTAATACTGATCATTATGCCCTATTTTACTACCGCGCTCCTCATCTCCTGACACCACGGCAAACCCTGTGGCATGAGCCCCTTTTCAAATTCGTGTTCCTTTATGAGTACACGTAGGGAAAGGAGAATGTTTTGCTGACTCTATTAATCAAAACCCTGGTTTAGCTCCTGATCCCAAAGAGTTGAAATTTGCACAATACGCTCTTGGGGACTGCTCAAGGTATATTGTATACAGCAACCCTCCACCATTTCAAGAACTCCAGATCTTGATTCTCTGGAGAACTTGGAGGAGCATGGCATATTCAGAAAGGTTGTCCTTTCTCAGTCCTTATCAGCAGAATATACTATGCTTCTTTCCAAAAGCAAGTTATATCAGAAGAATATAACCAATGCTAATATGTTAAGGACGAGATAATATGGTTCCAGGGATGCTTATGGGTTCCCGCTGGACTAAACCACCTGGAAAAATCAAGAATAACTAATGTAGAGTAAAATTAGGGCACTCCAGGAAGGAAAAGACCTCAGAGCTGATTTTATGTACCTATAAATTATAAAGATTAGGTGCACGGGTTGCACAATATTTTAAGGTATGCCTGTTATGCAATAGTATTAAACCAAATTGTCAGCATAACACAGGTTTTTTGGTACCTGTATAAAGTCAGAGAGGCCCTGGACTTCCCACTCGGTCAATTTTATTGTGGAGTTACCTGCGTCAGAGGGTATGGTGCTATCATGGTAGTGGTGAACCAGTTTACACAGCTCAACCATTTTATTCTATGTCAAACCACAGTTATTGCAGCGCAGATAGAAATCTTTTTGTTTCTCATGTGTTTACCCTTAATGGGTACCTTGGGAGATTATTAGTGATTGCAGACATCAGTTCACATATGTTGGGATTTTTCCAACATACCCAGCCAATTAGTTTAATGGGGGTCGCTAGGGGATAATTCCATATAAGAAAGGAATTGGATATCAGTTGACCCTGATTTTGGGTTAACAATGTTTGGGTGATTTTTAGTAATTCGCCTGGGTCTGATCCGTCAGGGATCAATCCAGGTGAATGCTTATAATCTTGTTGGGCAGAGTTGCCAATGAAATGGGACATCTCATAGTTGATTAATAATTAACTATCAGGTGTATTTTTTTGGATCAGTAAGGTAACTGTGTGCTTTAATTGGAGACTCTTTAGGATAAAAAGTAAGGATTGATGATCCTGAGAAGAGAAGCTGAGCTGATACGGAAATTGCTGCTGACTGTGTTTCACCAGAGAGAAGCCATAAACGAGGATCTGAGCATTGATCAAGATAGGCAGTATAAAGGAACGAATCCCTATTGATGACATCTTAAGTATTTTTGGGGGAATAGTGGTCAAGCGTTGGACCAAAAACACTAGTGATCTATTCAACTATGGATAATATTCTTCATACTATTATCAATTTAATATATTTTTATCAGCAACGCATAGGATTGCACAATATCAAGACAGTGAGTTAACCATCCTGGAGACTATAAATTAAAAAAACCTAGGATTATAACAATTGGTGCTCACTACAGGGGTTGTAGTTGAGATAGATACTAGGACATGATGTCTTTCAAGGACAAATTTAGAAAACTCTGGATAGAGTTGGCAACCATGAACCATAACGCCTTAAATTCTGCAGATCATCAATAATTCGCTGCCTTGAAGAAGAGAGTTACCAAGATTTAGGAAGGGGTCAAAAATGTTGCTAGTTTTGGCAATGAGTTACTAAGAAAAGTAATGTCATTGAAGAAAAAGGAATTAGAGTTTAGACCATCTAGTACTAAAAAAAAGGAATTAGAGTTTAGTTTAGTAAGCCGTATTTTTGAAAATGGAATGTGAAGTGGATCACATTTGATTATGGACATTCAGCACATATATAGAGATTATGATTAAACAAGTTGAGGAGTTGTAGACTCACAAATGCAAATGTGAGCCATATGCAGCGATGGAGCCAAAAAAAGAACTCCACTGACTCCAGTTATAAAGACAGCTACCCCAGGAAATATGCTGTCCACTTTCAAAGCCATTTTAGAGATGACACCCAAAATCACTCCTCAAGTTAGTAGAGTAGCCAAACCAAGAGCGGTGGCTAGAGAAAATATTGGAGGAATTCAATTTGATGTCAAGTTTACCTACTTTCCATTGGGTAACGCCCCTGCATTTTTCCGATTATTTTGACATGACAATGTTCAGATATGACGATCATCAAAAAGCTTTGATGGCGATTAATTGCTTGGATACTTATTGTGAGAGCCTGGTGTTATCCCATCTAGAAGGGACATCTGGCCATTAGAAGAGGCCAAGGCCATTATGAAAATTGAAAGTCTCATGTTCAATTCAAAGCACAAGCAAGAATTCATGGGAATCCAATTTCAGAAGGATGAATCCTAACCAAGTTTCTTCAATCATTTCTACCAAGAATTGCAGATTTTTGGTTGGAGCAAAAGTGCTGGATGATTTCAATGCACGGATTGCACTGCAAGTGGCCCTTTAGCCCTATTGCAATTTGCATTAAATGATTTCTTCTGGGTTCACAATGGAGATTATCACCTCTAAGATGGTGGATTATTTAAAATATTGGGAGCTACCTTTGATGCTCCAAATAGAAGTTTCAAATTAAATCCAGTAAGAAAAGTGAATTTCCACAAAGGAGACTGGGGGCACTAAGGAGTTGAATAACTGAACTGTTCCAGGAAGTAAGCCAAAGAGTTTAAGCAGATCAATAAGAAGAAAAAAAAATCTGTTACCAGTGTGGAGGAAAAGGACATTTTGCTGTGAACTGCAAGAAATTTAAAGAACAGATAAGTGTGGTCCAAGTAAAAGATTTTAAAACTTCCCAGGAGTCAGGAAAAGGGCCCACAGCCTAGATTGGGAACAGTCTAGAGCTGCGGAAAAACCTGTTCCTCCCAATATTATCACTAAGAAATTGACATTAGTGATCTTTTTGTTGATGATGCGCAGGATCAGCTATATCAAGTGGTCGATTTAGATGTGAACGCATTTACATATCTGGAATGAAGGGGGATTGATCCCAAAATAACTAAGGAAGTTGCTCAATCATATGTGTGATAACTGGTGAACAAAATTTAAGCCACAGATAATCCAGATGAGTTGATGAAGTCAAATTAGATGAGGCAAAACTGTCAATTATCCTTAGTGTAATCAAAGAATCGTTTCATGATCTATCAGCAAAAATAATTTACGCCCTTGATTTGGCTAATAATGCCGCTATTCACTCAGTAAAATGATTTTACAGTACTCCAGGTGTACGGATATAAATATACTAGTTAATTAAGTATAGGTGAGGGAAATAGTTGACAATGGAGATCCCATCAACATTGTTTTGACTAAGCTGGTGAAGAGGATGAATATCTCGCCTGACTTAGAACACAAGAAAAGTCTATGGGACAATCAGGCCAAATACCACCATCTCATGTGGAGTGTATAGAGCTCTACCACTTCTATTTGGATCCTTAGTGTATACACTCCATCAATAGTTTTGGCTAACCAAAACTACAACATTCTGATCAGGATTGAGTTTATACAAAAATATGGAGTTAAATGTAACTTTGAGGATAATAAGTTGACCATATTGGGTCAGACATTAACATTGGTTTATCTGAAAGATGAGAAAGCTTCACTGACTAAGAGAAATAACATCATCATCCTGATCTACAATGTTGGCATTGTCCCAATTCAATACCAACTAGTTGGCTGGAAGCAACGAGAAATGATGACAGAAATCCTAGTAAATTGGTAATTCTTCTGAGGCTTAAGAGTGTGAGAACCATACCACCGGGATCACAGATAATAGTCAACAAGGGCTTGACATTGGAGATACCAGAGCTGCTGTATGGGGAAGTCTGAAGCCCCTGGAGGAAGTCCAGAGTAGAGCCATGGGTGGCTTCTGGAATAATTATGCCAGGCCATGGATAAATTTGAGTTCTCCTGGCGAATTTGAGTGAAATACTGATGAAGATCAAGAAGAATCATATTGTTGCATTTATTCATCTAATACCAAAAGCTGAATTGAGGAAATTCCACGATTTTGGGACTCTCAATAAAATGGGATTACTGGCAGGGATGACTTAAAGCGTCATTTTATTCTTGATAGAGAGAAACTGGCTGATCTGATGGACAAACAGTAGTAGGAGGCGCTCAAATTATTTGAAAAGTATTAGTAAGTAATTTCCCAGGATGACAATGATTTGGGATGTGTGAGAGATGTGATCCACAAGGTCCATACCGGGGAAAATTGCCAATCAGGATGATACCAATTTAACAGTTGAAGGTGGCCAAAGTGGTAGTAGAGGAAGAAATCAGTAAACTAATAAAGCATGTGCTTCTCGTTTTATCATTGAGTCCCTGGGCAAGCCCTATCCTAATCATGTTGAAATAGGATGGCTATAATCGGGTAGTGACTAATTTATTAGAACCTGAACAAGATTATGAAGAAGGATTCATATCCATTACCAAGAATTGATAAATTTTGCTATGTTGCTTGGGAGGATTGAAGTATTTCTCCTCAATGTATCTAATATCAGGAGATTGGCAAATCAATTTGGTAAGAGAAGCCAAGAGAAATGCGCGATTATTATCACACACAGAGGCTTTATAAACTGACGAGGATGCCCCAGGGTCTGTGCAATGCGCCTGCAACGTTCCATAGGGCCAGGGACGCCATACTAAATGACCTAAAGTTGTCATGCATCCTGGTTTACTTGGATGATATAAATGTGTTTAGTAGGACATTTACTGACTATTTGCACCATTTAGAGGAAGTTTTCAAGCGACTATCTGCTGCCAACCTGAAGATTAAGGCGAGTAAGTGCCACTTCTTCAGGAAGAGTTAGAATATCTGGTATTCATAATCAACTCTAGTGGACTGCAGCCACAAGCCCAGAAAATTGAAGCCATAGTGCGAATTTCTGTACCAAAGAACGTCCATGAAATCCAAGCGTTTCTTAGAATAGTTGGATACTATAGAAGATCATTTGATTTTGCAAGAATCGTTGAGCCCCTCTTACATCTGCTGAAGGATCCAAAGAAAGGGATTTTTTTGAAGTGAAGAGTCCCAGAGTTCCTTTGATGAATTATGCCAGTAATTAATAAATTCTCCAATTGTGAAATACCAAAATTTTAATTTAGAATTTATAATACAAACTAATGCTTTGACAATGGCAATTAATGCCATACTGAGCCAAGTAGATAAACTTGGGGATAAACATCTGGTAGAATATGTGATCTGGACACTCTCAGCTGGTGAGAAAAATTACAATGTGACTGAGTATAAATGCCTTGCGGTCATCTATGCCTGTAAACAGTTTTTGGTATTTATTCATGGAGCGTACTTCTAAGTGGTGATGGACCACTCCTCGTTGCATTGGCCACACAAATTAAGAGAACCAGAATGATGACTGGCCCAATGGGCACTAAAGCTACAGGCTTAAAATTATTATATAGTCCGCTGAGCTAGAGCTTCTCATCAAAATGCAGATGGCTTATCACAGTTACTAATAGTCCAGGTAGTATACCAGCAATTGGATGAGCTATTTTAGAGAATGGTCAAAGGAGAAATCAGGAATAAGCCCCAAGGATTTAAGGTGCGTTTCAATTAGCAATGGAAAAGAGTGAGACCATGAATAGACAAGTTTTCAAGGTGATTGTTGGGAAGCATTTCTATTCCCAAAGCCATTAAAACAAGATAGTATGGTTCAAGCCGCTCATAAGGTTGTCAGGAACAGAGGCCAAAGGAAGACAACTGATCATATTTGCCAGTATTACTACTGGGAGTCCATCAACTATGATGTAGTAGACTATCTGGTTTGTTGTGTGGAGTGCCAGCTACACAAACTGCACAAGAACATGACTGGATACTGAATGGTTATCCTGAATTTGCTTGACATATGGTGTCCATGGATGTGATGGGACCAATAACCATAAGTACTTGGGGCATCATTACATCATAGTTGCAATTGACCATCTGACAAGATGGGTCGAGATGAAGGCCCTGGAAAAAGTAGACGTTACCAGCACTGCAAAGTTTATCCTAGATCAAGTAGTATACAGACATGGATGCGCGCAGGTTCATCTGAACAGCAATGGAACGAATCTCAGTCGCATGTGATCCCACAATTAAATAAAATAATGGGGATCCAAGGAGTCATGTCTGTACCATACCAGCCAGAGACAAATGGACTAGTAGAACGGGTCAATGGGTTGCTGGCCATGACGCGGAGAAAGCTGGCCACAGGAAGAACTTCCATGTAGGGACCGTACCTTAGTTTGGTGACGTTTGTCTACAACATAAGTCAGCATATGGCAACATGAAAGATGCCATCTGGACTGCTATACAGAAGGAAGGCCGCATTACCGCCTATTTTAGATTTGGTGGTGGAAACAACATTAGGGATGAGTGCCAAGCAGTACCTGAACAGATTGATAAATATCCTGATCAAAAAGCAAATGCAAACATTAGATATGACTTTAAAGAAAAGAACTTGAGTGAAAACAACAGATGATAAGAACTGACTGGCCTTATCAGAAATCCGAGTAGGCAAAAGAGTTGCCTATTATAATACACATGGTTTTGGGAGAAGCAACAACTAGATGCATTGTGGTCAAGTCCATTTGGGATTATTGCCAAGACAGTAATAGATGCCTAATTCATCAAGAACCTCTAGGATGGAAGGATAGTAAATCAAGTCCATGCTAATCATTTAAAGCAGTTTATCAATGAAAAAATATTATAAGAAGTCTTCCTGAAGGACTGCTGAACCATTAGATTGGTTATGTCCTGATGATTTGGTTAAGTCTGAAAAAAGGACCGCTGAAACAAACTTGACAATTAAGTTTTAAAAAATATGACCTCTGAACCATAGAAAACTGTTAGGTCTAAGTATACCTAGGAACAAGTTTGGTGGAATAAAATATAAAAGATGGACCGCTGAAATGATAAAGGTCAAGTCCCATATAAAAAAGAAGAAAAAATAAAAGATTGATAAATAGATACAGTAAAATAAATTAAATATTAAAAAACGCAAAGAAAAAAGATTATTTTAATTTAATTTTTATTAATTATCCTTGACCTGAGGATGAATCCACCTATGTCACCTATTGAGGGAGGGAGGATTGATCGCAGTAGGAGTAAACAACCCATCAAAGTCTATGTGAGATCAGATGCTAGCAAGGGCTAGACCTACTTGAAACCAAGTTTGTTAAGTGGATGAAGATCCCTGTGAGAAAGTGATTAGGGGAAGAGAGATGAATATGTCAGAACAAGCCAAACGTGAAACCCTGGATTGGGGAGTGAAGCAACAAAACAAGAAGAGTCATTCAGTCAATGAATAACCCAGAGTAATTTTGATATGGGACCGAGCTGGAAGATTGGTCTTGAGTGCTTGGCGATGGGCTTTGTTAAGAACATTGGACATATGTGCTGAAATTGAGCACTGAGAAGTAGGCGAAGGTTTCCAAATCATGCCTCTTATTAAAGCCATCAGAGAAAGATACCCATGAGATGCACCAGAAACAAAATAGCCGTATAGGAGCAAATGGCATCCTGCAGATGACAACTAAAAGTACCTCAGAAGCGAAAGCAGAATGAGCAATGAAATCTGGGAGAGGCGGGAAGCTTAATGGCCCAACTTCAAAGAATTTGGCTGACAAAGCAAAGAGCATAGGCTACAACGTCCTTATCTAGAATGTTTTTAAAATTAGAGGGGCTCAAAGCTATGGATAGAGCCTTGGTGATTTGGACCCTTAATTCTGCATAGGGGAGTTTGAAATGTTTGCTGTTTCTGATGGCTAGTTCAGTTGACAAAACATCTGGTTTGTAATAATGGCTGAGTTGGAAAAGGAACTCTGGAAGCAATTATGATCTGGTGAGGAACAGTTAATTGATAGCAGAGGGCATTGCTTCAGGAGGTTCAATGATGATGGTAAGAGAATCTGAGAATGGAGCTATCTGGGAGAGTTTCAAAATCTAACAGGAAGTGACAACTATGTAAGGATTGGTTTGAGTTGTTTGAGACGATTGCTAACCTGGTTTTGTCAGGGTTGATTTTGTTTCCAGTAATTCCACGGAAGGACTGGCCATGGGGACTTGACTGGGAATATGAGTCCTGGGAGGACCATAGAAGAGGTTCTGGAATACAAATCAACTCATAATCTGGATGAGCCGAAGGTCTTTATTAGACATGCTATCAAGCATCTGTTGGTACTGCAACTCCAAATTTGACATATGAGCTGGACAAGAGGGGGGATATCGGACTTTTATGTTAGTCAACATTATGCACTCCAAAATCAATTAAGCTCTAATTTTAAAAATTATACTCAAATTTAATGGGATAAGCTCTCTAGAGAAGAATTAAGAATAATTGAGCAAAGAGGTTATTATGAGAAAATAACAAGGGCAATTATAAATGAGTATTCTTAATTGCACCATGAATTTAACATTGACAGCAAAATCCCTACTGAGGTCAAGGAGAAAAATCAGGAACTTGAGGACGCCAGACCAAGAATCCTGAATATGACAGTGGTTCATATGCCCTGACAGGGATAAAACTGGATCATTGGATTAATATTGTCACAAGTAATTTGATCAGCCCAAAATGACAGAAGATCATGGGAACCGTACTCTGAGTAGGCGGTGCAAGGAAGAATAGGAAGAGAGCCTCATGCCAAAGGTCATCCCAAGCAGCATTGAGTACCAATAACTGTACTATGCTTGAACTAAAAGGTATTTGACCTAGTTTCCAAAGCAGTATTCACTTGTCCTGAACCTTTTCTTACTGGAAATCTAGTCATGATGGGGGATGTGTTGGGAATTTTCCCACATTCCCAGCCAACTAGATTACCAGGGGTCGCTAGGGGATAATTTCCCTTAGCTAAGTGATTTGAATATTATTTGACCCTGATTTTGAGTTAATAATGTTTGAGTATTTTAGATAATTCACCTGGTTTGGATCCATTGGGGATTGATCTGGGTGTCTGCTTAAGATCTTGTTGAGCAGAGTTGCTGACAAAATGGGACATCTGATAGTTGATTGATAATTAACTATCAGATGTACTAATTGGGATTATTCAGTTTTTATCACCAATTGAATGGGTATTTAAGGATCAAGTTGGGAGGTGAGTGATGCTTCCTGCAACTGTAAATTAATCAGTTGATTTGTGACCTGCCTTAAATATACAAGTCACATTATCCAAACATGTCACTTTTCAAATATGGATGGTTCACTGAGATCCAGAGAGGAAAACGTTAGGGATATATTTTCTGACTCTTTCCATTTCAGGTCTTGGGGAAGTTCAATGACAGAATCCTAGCCAGGATGAGGTAGACCATTGCTGATGAGACAACAAAGGGTAATTCAATATCAATTTCTGCCGTTACATCATTGAGGTGCCAACTGAGGGTTGGACGCCAAATTCCCACTATAAATTCCATTAATGATTAACCTAATAAAAGAAAGATTAATTTCACCAATTACCAGAGTAATATCATAATATACTTTTTTCAGAATTTGTTTCTAGTTTTATTCTTCTTCAAGGACTTTATTGCTGTGTGCTTTAATTGGAGACTCTTTAGGATAAAGAGTAAGGACCAAGTATCCAGAGAAGAGAAGCTGAGCTGATATGGGAATTGCTGCTGACTGTGTGTCACTAGAGAGAAGCCATAAGCGAGGATCTGAGCGTGGATCAAGTTAGACAGTATAAGGAAACTAATCCCTATTGTGGACATTTTAAGTATTTCAAAAAGGAATATTGGTCAATCATTAGATCAAAAACACTTTAATCTATTCAACTAAGGACATTAGACTTCATACTATTATCTATCAAATATATATTTATATTGGACAACGTGAAGTATTGCACAACCTCAAACCTGTGCAGTTAATCATCCTGAAAACTATCAATAGATTAACCTAAGATTTTAAAAACATACATGTTATTGGAAGAGATATGAAAATCTCTTCAGATTCGTCCATGCCATTCTAGTGTCTACCACCCCCAGTCAGATGAGAAGATAGAGTAAGTGAACAAGTCCCTATAAAAGATCCTGTGTCTTATACTAAAGTAAAGCATTATGATTAGGTTTAATCTTACCTGGCTAATTTAGTTAAAGCAATGCCCACATGCTTCCATTAGTGTTCTTCCTCTTTGAAAATTATTATTTTTAACCCAACTTTTAACATGGAGCCCAGATGTGGGTCCAATGCAGTAGCAGTGGTGGACTTCGCCAGGTCAAAGGAAGTACAATAAGGGGTCAACAGAAATTTGGATGCTGACATGAAGATCTGCAAGGATAATGAATATGGTAAGAGATGCGTCTATCCTGCATATAAGGAAGGAAATGTGATGCCCAATGCCAGAAATATCCCAATTAAGAAGCCATGAAAAAAATCAGGACCAAAAATGATAGGCCCTTACCCCGTTGTCAGAAAGGTGGGTCATGACTTTTACCAGTGGATCTCCCCCAATCGTTTTGGATCTTGAGGTGTTTCATGAAAGCAAGCTGACCTTAATTTAAATTCTCTCGCCTGAGACTACAGAGGAATACCTTGTGGAGCTGACCCCAGAGTGTAGAAAGAAGAGTTTGTAGCCTCCCATCATTTATAAAAATACTGGAGTACCCTGTGACATGGAAAGGGTTTGATTTTACAGAGAATATCTGGGTCTCAGCAAGTGACTGTATCCATGCCCAAGACTTCATTGATGCGTTCCACAAGTATTTCCTGTAAGCATATTGGAACAAGGACAAATCAGTTGGTAACACCATAAGTTTAACCCCCACCAACAAGAGCTTTTCCCCAGCTGACGATCCTACAGGGAGTTGCGCCTTAAAAGAACTAGAGGTCAATGTCATGGTTAAATGGCTTAATTATGGAGACTTATTTTACCATTAAGGTTGAGAGGGATGGGGCTAAGGGTATCAAGTTAGTTAACTTTCCTAGCCTGAAGATACCGTATAACACCTCTGGTAAAGGCAAAAATAAGACAAGTTAATTCTGGGGTGCGCGTGATGTTTTAGGAGTGTTACATCCTCAGATCTGTTTTGTACCAATTATTTTTTGAATTACGATGGACATTACATCTGCTTGAAAAACGGAGCTTCAAGTCCTGTTTAGTAAAAAATATTTACAAGTTGGTTAGAAACATTTGCAGTTAATCACATGATTACAAACATACTTGTGGTATATTACATAATGGATTATATTTTGCGTTTATTGATTGGAATGGGTGCAGTGCCTCAAGTGAAATCACTGACCTTGGCCGCTTAACATGTGAGGCCAATTCGCTGCCATTGGGTCTATTCCGCATAGATTTGTCACCAGAAAACTTTTAGTAAGATCACAATCTTTCTCAAAGAGCATATGCTCCTCTGATGCTACCCTTGTAGCATCAATTATTTGTTAAACTCTTAACACCTATGGCGAAACTCTTGTAGACACTCTTAGACATGTTCGTTATACGTTGGCCCATGGGACTCAATGAAAGCCAATCCAATCTTTCCCTTGGCAGATTATCTTCAAGGCATACACAAAAGAGAGTGTCATTTTCCAAACAGAGAAGATCTCATACTGGTTGCTGTTTTTGCTTATTTGGTTAATCCCAGACCGGTTACTAGCAGTTAATTCACTTAAACAACTATGAGTGCAAAGAGAAGGGAAAAAGCTAGATTCTTTGGAAGGTTTTTTAGATAAAAGTGATTTATTTCCCACATCAAAGAAAATTTTAAGATATAATAAAGGATGAGATAGTAAAGTAAAATTTGTGTAATGAATTCAATATAAAGATTTTCAAGATCCCCTTGTCTGACGTCATATGGCAGCTGCCTTAATGGACACATCCAATTGTGCCAATTCAAATAACTGCAATCCCCTTCTCACAGTGGTTATCTCTGAAACTGATCTTAAGGGGCTCTTTCACTAGTCGCGCATCTGGTTGTTAAGCCAGTGTCTCTTCTTGTTTTATTCAATTATTAACAAATTTTTGAAAACTCAGATAATCATAAGGGTCAAGCAATGGCGCTCCTATGAATGCCTCACATCAGAATTTTGAGCGACTCTCAAAATTGGAAGGTTGCCCATTTTATTAAAATTTACTTTTGGTGCTCAAACGCTCTCATTAACATAAGATGATCTGCTCGTCATAGTATCATTGGCGGAATGAGAAAGTAATTTGATCTCTGAAGCTATATATGGGACTGAAAAACATACTATATTTTGGTGGCATTGTTGTCTTTAAAAAGTAACTCCTCTAGCTCTTTAGGTTAAAACTTATTTACATGCTGTCTTCCTGATGTTGCTTAAATTTTCTCGGTTTACCTAAATCTATAAATGGGGCTCATTCACCCCCATCCACAGTGGGTTGATCGTTTGTACCTCCACTAGTTTAAGGTTGAATTCTTATCATTCCACAGGTCGAGGAATGAACTCCTGAACCAGTTTCTGCTTAATCTGAAACCTTTCTTCTCCCAAGATTATACCTAGTGGATGATCTGAGATGCAGACAAGCACTTTATTAGACACAATGTTTGTATCGCCATCCTGAAAGAATTATTTCGCTCCTCTATATGTTAAGACAGTGGTAGGCATAGTCTTAATGGCCAGTATTTTTAATTGTTTTATTCATAAATGGTAGAGTAGAACATTGTCTCCTAGGTTTAATTTTGTAACCTAATGCATCTCTAACTCTTCAGTTTGTTTTTAGGGATAGTTGATTTTTTCTGTTTAAAGTCTCTAGCTGAATTTTTATAAGCTCATCGACTAGATTCTGCTTATAGATTCTAGACGGTAGTTTCTTCTGGTCAGCTGAGATTATTGGTGCTAGGAGGGTTGGCAGAGCTACCTCTCGCCCATACAGGACTTTGAAAAAGGTTTTCTCAATCGTTCAGTGTTGGCTTAATGGGTAAGCCAACAACTCTGAGGGCAGCAACTGATGCCATCTTGACTTTTAATTGAGGGAAATCTTCTTTAAAATCCCTACCAACGTTCCATTCACTCACTGAAGGCTTCCATTTTTGGGTGTAGTATGGGGGGTAGTGAATACTGCTTCACTCCCACTAGGTCCATCAATTCCTCGCCACATCTGAGATGTATTCTTCCCATTGTCTGATAATAAAATTCAAGGACAACCATGCTTAGTGATAACTTATTTGTGCAGGAAGCGAGCGGTGGAGTTTGCAGCGTACATTTTGACTTCTGAGGCCTTGAACCACTTGGTAAAGTGGTCAAGCACTACAAAAATGGTCTTAGATCCATAGGAGGCAGTTGGTAAGGGTCCTACTCACATCAATTGGACATTTCTGAATAACTTTTTGGGGGAATCAAAATAAACTTGATCATTTTTTATCAGATGGAAACTTGTAGAAGGTATACACAACTTCAAGGCTTGATGCACTTCATCTGAAATGCATTCCCATTAAAACCTCTCATTTTAAGGTAGGCCATCATTTTTTGGAATCTCTACATGGCTCAAGTGCTTATGAGCCTCCTTTACTAACTCCATGTGGTCTTTAGGTTAGATATATGGGTACCAGATATTATATTTCTTATGTTGTAGATTTCCATTGACACGCCAGGTGGCTTTGGAACATCTCCTCAGGATGCTCTTGACTTCCTCTGTCTTGCTCTGCTAGGCCTCTTCTGGTATCCAATAAAGTCATAAATTTAATCACTCTCTGGTGGTTACAATTAGAACACCAATAAGATTGGAAAGACATCTGCGCTGAGGTGGTTATCTACTGCTCAATGTATGTTTTTAAATCATATTCTTGGAGGAGTAAGCTCAATGTCCAAGGCGTCCATCAGGATCCTTTATAATTTTCAACCACCAGAGTGATGCATGATTTATGACTACTTTAAAAATAACCCTTTAAAATTGAAAAAGAATATTGTTTGACAACCCTGCTCACTGCCCATACTTGCACTTGGTGACCATTTATTTATTCTCTTCTTTACTCAGAAACTTTTGATAGTACACAATTGGTTGATCAACCCCATCCTCATTCAATTGTTCCAAGATCGTACCAAGTCCTAAATCACTGGCTCCGGTTTATATATATATAATTTCTAGTTAAAGTCTGGATAGGCCAAGATTGGCGCCTCTACCAATCTTACCTTTAACTCTGCTAAGGACTGCTCTTGCTCCAGGCCTCACTTGAACTTTTTTTACTTTGTAAGCAGGTATGTGAGGGGCGCCACAAAGTCCATAAAATTGGTGATTAACTTCCAGCACTATCCCACCATTCCAAAGAGCACTTGTACATCCCTCATTCTACTTTGGAAGCTCAATTATCACGATGGCGTTTGCCTTCCCATCTTGAGGTTTAATCCTGAAGGGTTAATTTCATGCCCCAGGAAATCTTGCTGTCTCTTGAAAAGAGGTAACTTACTTTGTTTCTGCTTCAAATCAAATGTGCGCAGCCATTTAGAGGCCTCCTGGTGGTGCTGAATATGCTTGAAACGTCTGACAAGTATACAATGAAGCCAATAAGTTATATCAGCATAAATTAACTTGGAGTCACTGAAAATGTAAATTAATGTGCACAAGAAGTTAGAAAGAGCTTAGCAGAGCTTTATGGAATCCAAAGGGGCTTAAAAGCCCCAGGCTACTGATCAGGGAGAATTTCTCCTGATAATCTGGTGAAATCCTCATCTGCCAGTTGACACAGGCTATATTGATCACTAAAAAATATTTTAGACTTCATAAAGAATTCAGAGTAATATTAATGCCTGGTAGCGGGTACAAGTCCTTTTTTGTTATCTTTTCAAGTGTCAGTATCCTATGAATATTTATGGCTTCCATATTTTTATGTACAAGCAATAGTTGAGATTGTGAGAATTTTATATAATCACATTATCCAGCTTGTGGTTAGTTAAGCTCTAATTTAATTATTTTATTTGTTTGTTTATTTAATCTTGCTTATTTATTAAGCTTTAGATGACCATTTAATTATATTATCTATTAGGCAATAAAAACTGACCAAATGTCTAATTGTAATTCTTAAAGGATCGTATCCAATGATAATTATGGCTACAATTTTGTCAGGAATTTTTGCCAACAATGTGGATATGAGTAAGTCATTTCAAAAAGGACAATTACTCATGGAAAATTATCAGGTTTGGTAGCCAACATGTGGGCTGATATGATGGCGATCTAAATACACTATTCCTTGTTAAAATCAGCTTGGTTTTTTCCAAAAAACAAACCAATATCACTTTTCATTGGCTAGGCCTGCAGAGACCACTATGGTTTCCATGACTTAACCTAGAACATGTCCTCCCTTAGTTTAGCCTATAAAGATTCCCTAGATTTAGTAAAAAAACGCCTTAGGCCTATTTCTTATTTTATTATATCTTGTAGTTTATCTGCTTCTTATTGAAAAGAGTTCTTGTCTAAGTGTTAAATCCAGAGTAATCCAAATCTACCCATTCATCAATTTGAATAAGCTAAATTGTCTTCATACAATAAGCAAGTCCATATTTAATTTAAAGTCAGCAGCGAAGCAAACCTATGTACCAGTGAAAATGCCGCAGCTTTTATACATGGTGCTCACTACAGGGGATGAGTTGAGCACATACAAAAATAAAAATGTTAAAGTATTTAACTAATATGGAGCACCAATGAAATGAGGGATCATGATAATCATCATCCCATTGAGGAAATATCCAATAGGAGGAAGGTCTGCTGGTGGATGCTTAATATATCCATCTATTGATGATTGGAGTGTTTGAGAACGCTGTAGCAATCTAGAACCACCTTTGGAGCAAAGTATAAAAAATTACCTGGTATTAGCAATATCTTGATGAGAGGATTCCAAATTTTACTGACCAATACTCTGGATCAAAACTGTGGATTATTAACAACATGACAAATCAGGAAGAGATAATATGACACTTCAAAAGCTTCCTCAATATGAAAACTTTGGCCTTAGCAGGATATCTGCAAAGCATTGGTAACATCAGTGATTATGTTATAAACTATATAAAGACAACTACCCAGAACATGAAAGCTATCTGAGTCTAACAGCTGGAGGTGATCGCCAATCTAGTAAATTACACTCAACACAACAGTGTACAACAGCAGGTATTGATGTGACAAATAGACATCAGCTTTCAACAGATTTGAGCTGTCTTGGACTCTACATTGCAGTGTGTTCTGCAGTCAAGTACCCAAATTAAGAATCTAGTGGCTAAGCTGAATGCTAAACTTCAGGGGATAATTAAAGAGATTATCAACCAGATTGGGTTCATTCACCAATGGAAGCTGATGTAGATAAACACTGACTATGGCTGAATCAAATATTGCTGATTTGATTTGAGTTCAGAAGGCAACTGAGCCAATGGTTGCTTCCAACACTGAAATACACATGGTCATGCTAAATTTGATCAATGGGATATGGGAAATTAAGAAGGCCGTCAAAAATATGGCAAGAAAAGTTGAAAGATTTAGCGAGGAAATGAGAGCTGAAATTGACAAGCTTCATACAAAACTGGAAATTGTCAAAAAGAATGTATTAGAATCAGTGACTTGATCTGAATTAGATTTGCTGAAGCTTAAAGTCATGCAATTAGATGGTGAAATTTTCAAGTATGAAAAGGATAATTGTGAACAATAAAAACATTTATTTCATATCCAAAAGTAAAAGGCTAAGCTGTAGAAAGAAATCAAAACCTCGAAAGCAACTTTATAAGGTAAAATTGATAGTGATTGTCAACTTTGGAAAAAACACTGAAATCACTTTGCTTGGGAGGAAAAAGTCCTTAGACAATTGGATGTTTTTGAAGCCTCTAAGTATACATGCTCATAAGATGATTTCCATGAGGAGAATTTAATTGATGATGAGTTGACATCTATTGAATTAGAAAGTTGTGCTGACAGCACAATTCAATCTTTTCAAGAAAACCCCCAACAAATGCGGCGCTTCCTGAAGTTATGCATGAAGCAACTCCAGTGTCTGCTTGAATTCCAATTAGAAGTACTGCACAATCATCACTGAAGATTTTAAATGCTTTTTGAAGTTGCCCATTTTCCATTAAGATAATACACCTTTTTTCCATTTGTTTGAGATGACGATATATGGCTATAGTGACTAGCGCAAAGCTGTCACCTACACATATTGACTAGATACTTCATGTCAAAATCTAGTTTTGCCTTATCTTTGCGGGGAAAACTAGAGCTATAAGGAGGAAAAGGAGGCAATTTCGAAAGAATTTGGTAGTCCAGACAAGATGCTAGCCTGTAAGCAAGTGTACATGTGACTTCCCTTTAAGAAGAACAAAACGGTAGGTGCGTTTGCCAATTGTTTTCTATGAGAAAGCACAAATCCTCAATGGGACTAATATGATGACTGATTTTGACAGAAGTATAGAAATGCAGAACGCATTGTACCCTCACCAAAACTTGCGCCAAATGATGGCGTCCACTCTTACTAGCAAATATACAATTTCCTAAATGGTAGAACATATAAAGGTCTTGTCAGCAACGTTTGAGGCACCTTATTGGACATATAAAATAAATCACCAGTTGAACAATAATAAGGGTTCAGGACAGTTCCCTGACAAATTCAGAGATTTCAACAATCATGGGAATTAAGATAAACAGTATGAAGGATCTAGGCCGCCCATTAAACCCTGATTGACTTGTAATAAGTGTGGGCAGCCTGGTAATATCGCCAATAATTGTGGACAATGTGAACCAAATGATCAGTTCAATTTGTTCCAGCCCAAGGAGAAACAAGAAATTTCTGCTGGGAAGGGAAAAGACCATGTGGTCTAGATGAGGGACTGTCTAGAAACGCAGGTAACTAAGTTCCCTCAGATAAATTATATGAATTGACAAGTCAGATTTATTCACAGATAAACCTGAGTTAGATCCACTTCATCAAATTGTCTACCAAGATGTAAACGTGATAACGAGATCAAAAATATAAGGGAATTGCTACCATCTAGTACTAAAAAAAATATAAGGGAATTGCTTGTGAAATTTTAAAGGAGGTAGCTCGCCCATATGCCTGACAATTAATGGAAAAGGTCCAAAACTCTAAAGATGAGACTAACTTATTGAATGGCAAAGTAAGTAAAGTAAACTTATTGATTCCAATTAGTCTGGTTTGAGAAACATTCCCTGATATATCAGCTCAATTGATTTATACCCTGTATTTGGCTAACATATCTGTTATACAAGCAGCAAACAAAAGCTTATCTTATTTTGGACCATCTAGTACTAAAAAAAGCTTATCTTATTTTTCTGAGTGCATGTATATGGATATTTTGGTAAACTGAGTCCTTGTCAGGGTAACAATTGACGGTGTATTTTTAATTCTATTTGAGGTGGGTCACCTGGGGATGATACCGCACCAATTAAGGGGAAACCAAATGAATGGGAAAGGAGGATAAAATCCAGAAAACTTCCATGCGCAGCATATGATAGGCCAGGAACTCTATGGACCACCTTTACTTTTTGCTATCTCAGTTCAGGGAATTGGTGCGCAACCCAACACAGTCATAATTGTCCCCTATCCAAAGTTCCTGACTGGAATTGAACTTAGAGAGGCAGTGGTAGATGTCCCTATTCTACCACTGGGGTATCCTCCCCTTAATAATTAACAGTGTAGCACCAAAGAATATAGTATCAACCAAATTAGTTAGTAAATTAAAGGCCAAACTGGATCTAGAGCTTAGGAAGCAGTATGTGACGGCTGGCCCTGACTCTACAGCTTCCTGCAGGGCCTATAGTGATCTGCCACTATTGTTAAGAATCTTGGTCATATTGGCACTGATGATTGTCCTGGCCAATCAGAATTATTACATCCTCATTGGCATCAATTTTGTGCTAAAGTGTGGGGTCAAATGTGACTTTGAGGAAAATACTTTGACTAATCTGTGTCAGACGTTGCCACTGGTTTAGCAACGTGAGGGGAAGGCTCTCATAAGTAAGTGAATGCTTTTCATCATTTAGTTTATAAGTACGGAATATTATCTTTCAGTTACAAATTGGTTGGGAAGAAAATCCAGAATTTAACCTAATATGTAGATGAAAACTGTGGAATCCCGATCTGTTCTAAGGAAGATGTCATAATTCAGTGGAAATGCAACAAATCATCGAGACTGGACTGACTTTGGAGATCCCAGAACAGTTATATTCAGAAATCAAAAACTTCTTGGAAACAATTGAGGATTCAGCCTTGGGTAACCTCATGAACTTTTATCCCTAGTCATGAGGATCTTTGGGTCCTTTTAGCCAATATAAGAAAAATACAATAAAAGTAAAATGGCATCAGGTAGTTGCATTTGCTTAGTTGAAACCACTATCAGAGATTCGTTCCTTCCATGAATTTGGAGAACTAGATGAATTAGTATTACCAAAGGAGAACGATGGGAATATCCACATGCTAAATAAAAGGGATTGATTTGCTGGGCTAATGGAGGGTCATAAGGATGAAGTTCTGGCCTTATTTGAAATCAATATATGTTTGCGCAAGATGATCATGATCTTTAAGTGCGCAAAGTATGTTTTGCACCAAGTTGATACTGGGGATGCTGGATCAATTTGATTGAGGTCTATTTGAAGGTCTAGGGTGGCAGAGGCAGTTGTTTTCAGAGAAATTATTAACTCATAGAGAATGGAATACTCGTACCATCATCCAGCTTATGGGTGAGTTCTATATTGAATGTTAAAAAGGAAGACTGATTGAATTGAGTCATAATTAATTACCATTGGTTGAATAAAATCACTAAAAAGTACTCATATCTCCTGCCTAATATCAAAAATGCACTGTACCAGTTAGGAGGAGCCAAATTTTTCTCCGCCATGGACTTAATCATAATTATTGGCAGATAGATATGCCCCTGGAGGATCAATAAAAATATGACATTATCATGACACAGGGGTTGTACCAGCCGATGAGAATGCCTCAAGGCTTGTGCAATGCCCCTGTGACATTCCTCTGGCAATGGATACATTTTTATCTGATCTGAAGCTGTCCTGTGTACTTCTCTATCTGTAAAATACTAATGTATTTAGCCAAATTTTCACCAATCACCTACACCACCTTGAGGAAGAGTCCAAGCAACTGGCTTCTACAAATCTCAAAATAAGCCAAGAAAGTGCCATTTCTTAAAGGAGAAATCGGAATAATTGGGTTTTGTAATTAACGCAGAGGGACTCAAGCCCAAGACCAGAAGATAGAAGCAATCAAGCAGATGTCAGTCCCTAAAAATGTTCATGATATTCAAGTTTTTAATAATGGTCAGTAACTATTGCCAATTCAATGAGAATTTTTTAAAAAAGCCGATCAACCTTTTCATTTATCAAAAGATACAAAAAAGGGCTTAGTCTGGAATGAGGAGACTCAAATTGCATTTGATGCTTTCAGAGATATTTGACATTGAGTCTGAATTTAAATATCAAAATTTTGAGAGGCCATCATTATTCAATCAGATGCATTTCTGATGGCAATAGAAGTGTTCTTAGTCAAGTAGACAAAATGGGGCTGAACATTCTGTGGCATATGTCATTCAAACTCTCTCAAAGGCTATGAGGATCTATATGGTCACAGAGGGAGAATGTCTTGCAGAGATATATACCTGCAAGCGATTTTAAGTCTTTATCCACAGAATGCATTTAGGATTGTTACTGAACACACCTCTCTTTGGTGGCTTCATAATCTCAAATAACCAGAAGAGAGATTGGCGCAGCGGGCTTTTTAGTTGTAGGCCTATGACATTGAGATAGAACATTAGGCTGGAGACAAATAAATTGCTAATGGTTTGTCAAGGTTACCAGTCATTCTTGATGTGAAAGATCATGATGATGACCTATTTAAGCAAATAATCCTTGAGGACTTACAAGAAGTGCCAGTTAAAAATTAGAAAGCATTGAAAAATGCAATGGAGAAGACTAAATTTTTCAACATCAATTTATTAAAAAAGATGGACAAAAAGAGGCTTTTTTCTCTGAAAACTTTGGAATGTACATAAATAATTTGGGCCACCTATAAAGTTGTCAGACATGGTGAGTTAAGAAAGATACTCAAACACATTAGGCAATACTACTATTGGGAGTCCATAAGTTACAATGTTGCCAATTATGTTACCAGTTGAGTGGAATGTCAGCTCCACAAGCCACATAAAAATGTGACAAATTACCAATTGGTGAAGCCAGGATTTTCATGGCACATGGTCTCAATTGACGTTATGAGACCATTAATTGTGAATATGGATGGAGTATGTTACATCATAGTAGCAATCAAGCACCTTACAAAATTGGTTGAAACCCGAGCTTAAACTCAAGCTGATGCCATAAGTACTGCCAAATTTATCCTGGACAGTTGGTACTTTGACATGGGTGTCCTTAAGTGTTGCTGAACACCAGAAAAAAATTTCGCCTCATTTGTAATACCACGCCTGTATGATCTAATGGGTATTAAATGGAAGGTGTCTGCACCCTATAGACCTGATACAAATGGGGTTGTTAAATGAGTCATTGAAATAATTGCCACTATGATAAGGAAGTTGATTTTAGTTAAAGCGTCATTTTGGGCTCTTATTAAAGTTCATTAACTTTAGCAAAAACATCAGTTCCCATTTGGCAACAGGAAAAACTCCAATTGAGTTATTATTTAATTTTAAGGCATCTTTGACGCCAATTCTCTATTCTGAAGTGGAGCCAACTCCAGGGATGTGGCAGATGATTAACTAAATTGGCTCACAAACATAATAGTGGATCTCCAATCTCAAGCTTATGAAACAATGTTAAGAGAAGAATTCAGGCAAAAAAACCAATGATAAGAGTTGGGCTACCTTTAGGGTGTTTACTGTTGGAGAATGAATAGCCTATTGTGATACACATGGGTTTGATTGCCAAAATAATCTAGATGCACTATGATCAGGAACATAAAGGTTATTTCAAAAATGGCAAATGATGCCTACACAATCAAAGATATTTTCACTGGTCATGTAATTAATTGATTACACAGAAAATTTCTTAAAAATAAAATTAAAAAAAGAAAAATATTAATTACAATAATTAAAAGATTATAAATTAATGAAATAACAAAAATATATTTAATTTAAAAGATAGAAAAAAATAACTTATATATAAGGGGGAACAGGGGGTAACTTTTTAAAAATTTAGTTTTTTAAGCCTCATGTTGCAAATTATGAGCTCTTCTTCAACGCCTCTGAGGGGAGGGAGGTTGAATGATGATATTATGAAATAGGCCGCTGAAGTTGATATGAGATCAAATATTAGCAAGGGTTAAAACAAGGAAAAACCAAGTTTTTTGGACCTGAGGGGATTCTGATAATATGCTGCAATTGGAAGAGTGATTGGGATATCCAAATTAGCAAGATGGTGAAAACCTGAATTTTGGGGAAAACAAAAATGCAAGAAAATGCAATTGCAAATAAGTCCATTTAATCTCTATATGGCACAGGCGCCCGACGTTGTGTTCAGAATGTTTTATGAAAGCTTCATCAAGAACACTTGCCATAAGAGGAAACAAAAAACAGGGGAGATGTGCAGGTGGCTGTTGAACCATGACCCCAATTAGTGTCATTGATTTGAGATACCCCCAATTAGCCCCAGCCATGAAGTAATCATGCAGGCACAAATGGCATCTTGAAGGTGGCGGCTGCAGGCCTGCTAAAAGTAGAAGGAAAAGAGTTAGTGAGAATTTGGTGATGCATGGAGTGGGGAAGCCCATATGCAAAGTACTTGCCCTGCAAACCAGAGCGTGTAAGCTGCAGTATCTTGGTCAAGCAAATTATTGAGTTCATGAGAAGCAAAAGAAATGCTGGGGGCTTCAGTCAATTTCCCCTGAAGTTCCTGATATGGAAGCTCAACATTTTATTCATTACCAATTACCAATTTGGTTGAAAAAATTGTTGGTTAGTAAAACTGTCCAATCTGAAATGAACTCTGAGAGAAGATCTGACTCAATTAGGAATGACTTATATAAATTGGAAGAAATTGCTTTATTGGGCGTGAGGGCAATTGTGGATTTAGAATGGATAGAGACAAATCCAATAATGACTCAAAATTGAGCTCAGCAGAAGGAAAGTATTGAATTAGAGGCTTAGAATTTATCAAAGAAACGGCCAAACCTATTCCTTCTTCAAAAGTAGAGCCCATTGTGGGAAGAGCGGAGAAGGGGTTAACCAAATAAGGTTGACTTGGGGCACTTGATCTGGTAAGAAGGTAAAAATGACCCTTTGGGAAGTTTATAACATCACTCTGAAAAAGGGAGGCGTCCATTTCGTACAGACTAGCCAGGACTCACTCATAGTGGTAAGTATCTAAGGATGACATTTTTAGCTGATAATCTAAGCAAGTGGTGGTATGCGTGGGTTTATATATGACCACATTATCCAGCTTGTGATTAGTTAAGATTTAATTTATTTAGATTATTGGTTTGTATATTTAATTAAGCCTATTAATAGAGCTTAAGATGACAACATAATTATGTCATCTATATGTAATAATAACTGACTTAATGGTTAATTGTAATTCTCAGAGGATCATAAATGATGATATTTATAGTTACAATTTCATCAGAAATTGTTGCCAACAATGTGGATATGTTTATATCAGCTCAAAGATGGCCAATTACTCATGGGAAATCGTCAGTTTAGTAGCTGACATTTAGGCTGATATGAAAGGCGACTAAATATACTATTCCTTGTGAAAATCAGCTATAATCTTTCCTGAAATCGAAACAATATCCCTTTTTGTCAGCTAGACATGCTGAGACCATTGTGGCTACCATGAATTACCCCTAACACATGACCTCCCTTACCTTTGCTTATAAAATTCCCACCATATATTAATAAAATCTTAGACCTATATCTTATTTTGTTATATCTTGTAGTTCATCAGCTTCTTGTTGAAGAGAGTTCTTTTTTAAGTGTTAACGACAGAGTAGGACCAAATCTACCCATTCATTAAAACTCAACTAATCTAATTGTCCTTATATAATTAGCAAGTCCATATTCTATTTTAGAGTCAGCAGATAAGCAAACCTGTGCACCAATGAAAACCCCCAAAGTTTTATAAAGATGTCTAATAGCTTTAACACTCTAATTATCCCTGCTTCAGACAGTTAGCTGAGCTCTTGCACAATACTTTTTCCTGCTTTTGAGCGGCAGTAGAATTTTATCTGGAATGTAATAGTGGAAACAGAATCCATTCTATCAACTTCGCTTTTGCATAGGCCATAATCATTGGTATCAGTAATGGAGATGTTACTAAACTCGTCCAATAGCTCATCAAGCTCCTTCTGATATTTAGGGTTTTACATCCCCAAACCCAAGCTCATCAAAGTCTTCTAATTAATGGAAAGATACTATCTCTTGGCAACTTGTCAGTCAGGACAGTGAAAAAACTTGTCCTTTTTTGACCAAGATAGGTTTGGTAGTGAAGTTTCCCAAAACAATGCTTACTCTCCAAAGTAGGTGGTGACATGGAATTCTGGTAGTACTCTGGGTCCTTGTTCACTTATTCCATTGCAAATGTTTACTTCCAATATTGTATCAGGCGGAATCTTTACACTAATTTACAGGGTCATCTTGAATTTTCTCCTAGTTGAGTCTCAATGGTTTTGCAAGTGCTCATTATGATCTCTCTCTGCACTAATGGTAGTCCATGGCTGCATTACATCTTCTGTCAAGAAGTAATGTATGTGGTAAATAGTTTGATCTGTTTCAACTAAGAATATATGTTGCTTCCATAGTTTGACATCCTTATTTTTAAGTAAAGTAGAAGTTGGTAGCTAGAAATTCTCACTGTGATAGCGGTAAAATCAATCTTGCTACAAACTTATGGAGAAAAAGTGTCCAATTAGAAAGTCTTGGTGGTTGTTGTCCAAACCATTGCCAATGCCGTCAGGACCATGGACCTAAAGTGGAAGGGTAACGCATAATAAGTTTCTAGAGCGTGGCAATATCATGTCCTGAAATGTAGTACTTCATGATATAGCTGATATTGGTCATGAACTTCGGTTTCTTTATACGTTTAAATGAGATGATTGTCAGGATCATTATTTGAAACCATGGATCCTTTTTGTTGCTTGAGGGCCAAATGACACAAAGTCTGAGGGTGTTGGTTATTTACATGGGTTGCTTCTCTTGGTCAAGAAGTCTTGTTTAATTTAGATATTGAGTCTAGTATAATAAATTCCAAATTAATACAATTTTTATTTAAAATTGCAAAAGTGGAGAAAAAGCTTAAAGTTTATTTTTCAATATCAGCTTTTTAAGGGAAATTGGGGAGGTTTATCATGGAAAATCTAAGTCACCCAAGCCTAGATCTAATAAGATAAACAAATCATTGATTTGGTACAAGCTCTAATTATCTCAGTTGATCTGATTGAGCTTGTCTCATAGCTTGGGTTTGAACTCATACTAAAAGTTGGGTTTTTTGGTCAGTTCAGGATAATTCCCATTATCTGATGTGTCCAATTTGGCTGTTAAGGTAGGAATCTTGACAATACCACCTCTAGATCTTGGCACAGGGGGGAAATTGCTGGAGAAAGTGACTATGCACTCAGTTCAAAACTATGCTCTGAACAACCTCTATGATTGAGTGTTCATTGCCCTGTCTATATATGATTTGATAAGGCCCGGACTGGTTAGTGCTCATTTTGTGATTGCGACCTCCAGGCCAGTGATGATAGAATAGAATGAGGTGACCTGGTTGGAAAGAGTGTTAGGGGATCATGCTTATTGCTAAATTGAGAAGTTTCTCTACTGATCGTGGAGGACAGGTTTTCAGCAGCCAGGGCCTAAAATCTTATTATTTCATTTGAAATACTTCACATAGAGACTTCAGGTGCTTCAGGAGAAGCTTGATCAAGCATAGCTTAGACTTTGGAAGGCAGATGGGGTTTTCTGCCATACAACGCTTGGAATGGCGACATCCTAGTTTTTCAATGGCAAATGATTTGATAGGCTTGAATTGCGCTAGGCAAGTATTGGGGCCAATGAAGGGGTCAGTCATACCATTTTCTGGAGGGTTGCAGTTAGAGTACCTTTTACCCGCTCTACCATTTCATCAGTTGCAGGATGGTAGGGGGTGGAGAATACCTGTGTGGTTCCCATCAGGTTGGCTATATCTTTTATCAGCGTCAAGCAGAAATTTTGTCCATTATTGTAAAGAATGATGTTAGGGCACCCAATTTGGGTGATAATTCTATTATATAAAAACATGGCGGTAGCCTTTGCTGAAGCAGTGAGGAGCTATAAAGCTTAGATCTACTTCATCAATGGTCCACGGCTAGTTGGAGGAACTAATGTCCATTGGAGGTGTGAAAAAAGAGGTCCCACAGCATCAATGCTAATAGTATAGAATGGTTCACATTGTGGGACCACTGGATGTTGTTAGTGGGGATTTGGTCTAGTTAGGCTTTTACATACCAGACAGGACTCCAATGCATACTGGATAGAAACAAGCATTCCCTCCAAATAACATTGAGTTTAATCTAATGATAGGTTTTCTAAATTCCCCACGGCTGACTTGCCAATGTCCCTCTAATATGACGTCAATTCTAGATGATGGTTTTACATATGGCACCCATTGTTTAGACACAAGTTTGAACAATTGACCATCCTTGACTTAGAGATTTGCTGATTTTTGCTAATTCCTTTTGAAGGGTAAGGGATTCATCCTTCCATAACTGTGGTTGGGTTAGGAAAAATATAGTCAAGCCTCTTTGGGTCAGTTATAGTTAAGATGGAAAGCCAAGAAAGGCAATCCGCGTTTTGATGGATCAGCCCTGGTCAGTGAATAATGTAAAATGTGTAATTTTGAAGTTTTATAGCCCACTGGTTAATCTCCCATCAGGGTCCTTCATTTGCTTTAGCCAACGTAAGGAAGCATGGTCAGGTATATTGGTAAAATGCTTCCCATATACTTATGGTTATATAATTCTTAATTGCCAGTAGGACTGGCGCGCATTCACATTCTGTAATGCTAAATTATGTTTGGCCTTAAATAAAGTATTTCTGTAGTAGCTGATGGGATGGTCCACTATGTTCTCATCATGATGAGATAGTATGGCTTCAATGGAAATATTGCTAGCATCTGTAAAGAGGAGGAAGGGTTTATCAAAATTTGGAAGGATAAGTACTGAGTGGGAAAAAGAGACCATAGCAGGTCAAAGGCCTGCTGTTGATCTTCTATCCACTGAAAGGTATTCCTTTCTTTAGATACACCAGAGGCTAGAGGTGTCTGCAAAATGGGGGATATATTGGTGGTAATAGCTATCATTCCTAGGAAAAGTTGTACATCTCGTAGGGATTTAGGGGGGATCATATTAGCAATATCCAAGACCTTATCATCCATTGATATTCTGGCTTTACTAACCTTGTGACCCAAAAATACATCTCAATCTAAGAAAGAGCATTTTTGCTTTAGTTTTTAATGATGATTTCCAAAACTGCTGAAAGACTTGCCTCAGGTGATCTAGATGTTTGGTAAAGGTTCTTGAAAAATGTGAATATCACCAAGATAAACTAGTATGCAGGAGGGTTTTAAATCGCCTAGTAGTCCATCCATAGCGCTTTGGAAGGTAGAAGGGGCGTTACATAACCCCTGAGGCATTTGAGTGGACTCAAAGAGGCCTTCACTTGTGACAAGAGAAAATTTTGCCCAATCTTTCAGAGAGAAAATTTACTTTCCAGTATCCACTGGTTGGATCCATAGCGGAGAAATAGTGGGACCCTGACATTAAGCATAAAGAGTCATCTATACGCGGCAGGGGGTAACTATCTTTGAGAGTGATAGAGTTGAGGTGGCAATAATCCATAACAACCCAATGACCACCACCATTTTTCCAATCTAATAGGAGTGGGGAAGCTCATAAACTTTCGGAAGGCACAAGTAACCCAGATTCCAATAGTTACTGTAACTTTAGGCCGCTTGAGCTTTTTCCACATTAGTTTTGATATGTTTGGGATTTAAATGAAGGGTGGTCCACAGTTTTGATTAGATGAATTACCTCAGACATTTTCCTGTAGTCACTTGGTCCCAAGGAAAAGATATTGTCATACTCCTTGAGGAGGTCTTCAAAATCCTGGCATTCATTTTGATAATATAATCCTCGATTCTACTGTCAACCAAAGCTATGTTGGGTAGGGGATCGAATCCTAAGTCCTGTAACAAGCCAAAACAATTTACATCAACAGTAATCTTATTGGGACATAGTTTTACATAAGCAATAGGGGCATGCCAAGGGACCTGGAGAGTTTTAGTGGTTAAATTCCCTAATAATATAGAGATAGATTTCCCATAGGCAGATCCAAAATCCCTGGGCAGGTCAACGCTTCCTTGATGGAAGGGTTTGGGTGTCCACTAAGCTCCAAAATTTGAACAGGAGGGGTAAGAATCTGAATCCCCATACCTACATTAACTTGTGAGCTTGAGGGTATTGTAATAGAAAGAGGGGTATACAGAGGGATCCCCTCTTCAGAATCCACAGCCTCTGGGGTAACTTGGTTTTTTTCCTAAGACTTTGTACTGAATTTTAAAAAATTGGAGGATGGGTATTTGAGAAAGCAAGTTCATTTAATAAAGGCGCCTTTACTTTTGATGGGGAGGTCAAATATCAACAGAATAGATACCCTAACTGGGATAGGTATTTCTCTTGTGGTTGTTGATGCAGGTAAACTTCCGCATAAATTTGACCTCAAAAAGCAATTTGTAGTTAACATTTATATTGCAACTGTGGGGCAGTAATTAATAACTTCCCAAAACGAAGGGTAAAGCATAATAGGCTTATATAGCCTTAGTAGACTGACTACATGCCGTCCCATATTCAGCTTTGTGAATCAAGTCTGGAGCCATTTTTATCTTTTGGATAAGCCAGAAGGAATTTATTTTAACTGGAGAACCAGTGTCAATTATTGTCAGGACTTTAACCTTATGGACTACTACTTTGACTCAAACCACCAATGATCCAAATTGGGAGTTAATAGCTAATATGCTGTCATTAGGTTATTTGCAGTGAAGCAAGCAGAGGATTCTGATGTGGCTAAGCTCATAGTTGTTCAATACATTTGAATGTTTTGTCTTCCAGCTCTTGACTCTCCATAGAAGAGTTGACTGTCAAAATTTGTTGGGGTAACTGACCAACATAAAAGTAAGAGAGATGAAGGTTTTAATTCCCTTGAATAGATAGAAGGACTTTCACTTCAGATGGGCAGCTAACACAAAACAACTGGAAGTAATGAGATACAGCTAGAACTAAAACAAGGGTCTTGAGTTACTTGTTTTCCGTCAGCATAGGGAGCGTCTTGCCCTGTACTGACTAATCTTTTGCTGACTTATGTTGAAGGATGTGCAGTCACCTACAGTGTAGTTTCTGCTTCTGCAACGAGTGCAGTATAATTCAGGTGTAGGTGTATTGGGGGGAGTATCAGCCAATAATTAGGACTAGGGCTTATTGGAGTTAAAACAAGGGTGGCCTGATGGGTTTATGTAGTCTGGCTGGGATTTCCAAGATAGCCTCTTTAATATGGAGGAGGGACGCTAAGTTAGATTTCACTACTTTAAGATAGAGTAAGATATTGTGCATTTTTTAAATGTTAAAAATGAAGTGGTAATGGCATCGTCTAACATAAGATGATTCCCTGCAACCAGAATTTGTGCTTTGAGGTAAAAATGGTGGGTGAATTCACTGATAGTTTCCCCACAGTTAAGGCTGATACCCATAAAGGTCTGTTTTTGGTTGGTTAAGGTTAAGTCGATCCCAAATTCCTGAAGCAAGGTAGGCTTGGCATCAGTCCAAGTATGGCAATGCATCAGATGGGGGATTATAATGTATTGAGTCATATGGCTAAGACAGTTAGTCAAATGTTTAAGTCATTGATGGTCAGTCCTTCCTCCATAGAGCTTTCATAGCAATATAAGAAAGAGAAAATACTTCCCACTACAGGGAAAAATTTTCTCTAATAGAAGTTTAAGCGTAACACTTGGGGGGTTGGAGGATGAATGACATGAAAAGATATGGGGACAGCGCTTTCACTTAATGAAGAGGCGGTATCTCAGGAATACTCTTGAGGGTGAAGCGCATCTACTTGTACCTGCAGATCGTTAAGATCATCAATTATTAGATCTACTTGTTTGTGAGTGGCACTGAGAGCCATTTTTGTGGTGACAAGTTGGTTTAATTGGCATACTTTATTTATTAAAGTGGTTTTGGTGGCTTGAAGGTCGAGTTGATGTTTTTTGGTAGTGAGCACTCTTTGCTTTAATCTACATACCAAAACAGGTAAAGTAGCCAAGGTACCAAGGCGTTCATGATGAACAAGTAAGGAAACTTTGGGAGAGAGGGGAACACCATCCCAAGTAAGTTGGGCTCCTTGGGCGACGCGTCCTAATTGGACATCAAGAGTTTTTATTCGTTAAATTAATGCTTGGAGGCGTTCATCAGGGATTCCAGGATAACCACTGGGTCTTGGAGGACCTCTGGGCCCAGGGGGTCCCCCTCCACCATCTTGTCCAAAACGACCATGGGTCCGCTTATACCATCCTGTCCAACATTACCATGGGGTCCTCATTCAACTTTTTATCCATCACAACTTGGAGGTCCACGCTCATCAAGCCCTCCTGGAACCCCAAAGTTATAGAAACTATTCTGGCCTTCCCTTAATTTGTAGATCATTTTTCAAGGTCTGGAGACATTCATCAACAGATTGATAAAGTTCTTAAACTCAGAGCATACTTCATGGGTATGATCAATGACTTGATTATGGATAACAACCTCTAGTTAGCTAAAATGAGTTATGAGTTCCATTCAAATGCAACTCATAACTCCTTGATCTAAGCGGGTGAGCACACTTGAATTTCATTAATAAACTGCCAATTTTCCACAATAGTAGTTCATTTTTCATTTCCAAACTTGGAGGCAGATTGATAGAGTTGAATGAGCTGCAAATGTATGGTCTCTGATAGCTGCATGTGGCTAAGTAATTATTGATGATGGAGCCCCACTACTTGAAGTAAATGGTATAAATTGAGATGGTCAAAGTGACGCATATAGCGTTCCATACGTCCAGCTCCAACTTGTTCTATATCAAGCAAAGAGCTTTGGGCTAAGTTCATCATAGGATCTGTTATGGCAAGAGCACTTCTTCTATTGTCTTAGCCCCCAGGAATGAAGGCCCCAGAATAAGATGAGCTGGAGAGCTTCAGCGAAGTCAGATAGTTGTAAGCTACATTTTCTGATGGATAGGCATGGAGGGTCACTTCCATATAATAGGGAAAGAGAATATTACAGTTAATCATGGTATTGCTAGCATTCATGTTGATTAATTAGTTGCTGAAATGGGCAGCTTCATGATCTGAGGAGTTTTCCAAAGCATAATCGTTATTATCCATTTTTGCTTTTGCTTTAATTTTATAATTTTCACTGTGAACACAGGGTGCACCCTTTTAGGGAGCATCAGTTTTTCAGGATCATGGGTTTAAACCATGGATCTTTTTTGTTGTTTAAGGCCAGATGAAAGAAGTCTGAGGGTGTTGGCTACTTACCTGGGTTGCTTCTCTTAGTTGAGAAGTCTTGTTAAATCAAGATATCGGTATGGTGTGGTAAATGTAAATACATACAATTTTCACTTAGAATTTTGAAAGGGGAGAAAAAGCTTAAAGTTTACTATTCAATACCTGCTTTTTAATGGAAATTGGGGAAGTATATCGGGGAAAATCTAAGCCACCTAATCCTAGATATAATAGATAAACACATTGGGGATTTGGTACAAGCCCCAATTATCTCAGTTGATCTGTCAAGCTCATCTCATAGCTTGTGTTTGAAAACCAACTGAAGTTTGGTTTTTTGGTTGGTTTGGGCTCAATTTACATTATACAATGCATCTTATTCAGTCATTTGGCTAGGAGTCCTGACAATGATGTTAACTGGAGCCATAGCGTCAAGTATTTCCAAAACTAACACCTTCTGGATAATCACTTCCTTTTTCATTACAACCTTGCCAAAAGTGTTTCCAGAGGTCATCATGTCAGTATCAGTTTCCTCAAACTGTCTTGGAGAAGAAGTGCTTCTACTAGCCTCAACAGTATCTTTGCCATCAGGTGTCAAGTTCTTGAAGGTAGCCATAACCAACTTCTCTCCTTCTTCCACTGAAATGATAAACAAAATCGCTAACTTACTTGCGCCAGATAGTTATCACTCAATTTAGATCTGTTAGTGCCATGGTCTCTCCTTCTAGAATTCACAGCCACCGCGCTATGATCCCCTAACATGTGGTATCCTGTACTAGCCAAATTGTCATCTTTGTGGTCATCTTCACCCTCAATGTGTAGATCCACCAAGTTGACAAAGTATGTATTCTTTGGTAAGTATGTATTCCGTTTCCGCATCAAGTAATGGACATGATCAGTAAAAATTCTCATGTGATGACACTTAACGCAACTAAACTCTTAATGAGGCAAGTGTTCAGGAGGTTTGAAAGCCCTAACCTTTGATTTGTTGCCCTTGTCATTGGCAACATAAACAGCCTTATTAACTTGTTGAGGTGGAGGTGTTGGTTTCATTGCCTTATACTCAGCTTTATACATTCTTTGTACATCAAGTACCGCTTGCTTAAGCGCCTTGATGGATGCCACAGTCTTAAAAGCTAGAGTCATGTGCATCTTCAAATTAGGATACATCTATAATGAACTTAGCAAACGATTATTATGGTAAGAAAATCTATAGTTCCTGTGGTACATAATTGTTGAGCCTTATTATAGTAGTGAGACTTATAATTCTAAACTGATGTATTCTTCCCAATTTTCTTTATGAGGAACTCTTGTTTAATATAATGAACGTCTTGATTACTAACAAACTTTTAAAAGAGAATATCTTTTACTTCAGTCCAAGATAGTCCAGGTTTAGACTCACATAAGGATTTTCTGAGCCTCATGGCTTATACACCCTTGCACATGGTGAGCCTTCTGATGATCACTAGCACCATCAATGTTGTTCTCATACTTATGGAGGAAACCCGCAATTGTTCCTTCTTCAGGTGTGTACATGATCTTAAAATTTGGTTTGAAGTTGGTATCCTCTTCAAAGAGATTGGTGTGAATCATGGTCTGCATGTAGCAGTTTTGATCAGTTGTGGTTCATTCCTTTGAGAGGCCTATAGAGGTGCCTGCAAGCGAGGTATAGGTTATGAATAGGTTGTCTCTGATATAGTATGCATTTTTGTCTTTAAATCTTCTATACACTTGCCCATGGCAAAAAGCATGTTTCATGCTTTTCCAAGCGCTCATTATAGTTAATCAATGTGTTAATGGTTTTCCCATTCTCTTTTTGAGGAATACAAGTCTAATTATAAGAATTTAATATTATTTTCCAATTTGATAATGAGTGAGAGTCCTCCCACAACAGGTAGTGAGTCAATTTGTGATCATCTGGAAGTCTCCTTGACATGATCAAAATTATTTTGTATAATTAGAAATTCTAATACCAGGGTTTGGAGTTGGGAACATTTTTTACCCTCCTCTATAATTATGAGCACAGATGAATCCTCTCCATGATATACTTCCTTTCCTGCTTCCTTGTAAAAAACTCAAAGGAACTCTCATGATCATCACTAGGGCCTGATGATGCCACCCCTGTAGTCAGAACCAAATTTATCTTGCCAACCTTGCCTTTCTTAAACTGCAAGGCCAACTTGCTACTCAGGGGGTCAACTCCACACAAATTAGTCACTAGACAGCCTTGCGCTTAAGATCTGATCATACTCTTCAAGCATATTCTCCTCTGATACTACTCCTTGTAGCATTGGTCCTTTTGTAAGCTCTAAACCTATGACAAAACTATTGTATTCACTCTTAGACATGTTTGGTATAGGTTGTCCCTCAGGACTCAACAGAAGCCGAATCAACATTTCCCCTGGCAGCTCAGCTCCAAGGTATACTTTGTAGAGATTGTCTTTTTACAAATAGAGCAGATTGTAGATTGGTTACTGATTCAGTATATTTGGTTAATCTCAGATTGGTTAATGAGGATTATTTCACTTAAACAACAATAAATGCAAAGTAAAGGGTCAAAGCTGAGATTTTGAGGAATTTTTTTTAATTAGAAAAAGTGAAGAATTTCCTACGTCAAAGGAAATATCTACTTAATAAAACACATTCACTCACTGACTGACTGACATCTGAAACCTTCGAGTCTGATAGGTTCAATCTATTTGGGTGAGTGGATGAGAATTGGCGAATCTTATCGAATCTGAAATTATCGAGCCTGATGGGTTCAATCCATTTGGGTGAATTGGTAAGAATTGGCAAATATTATCGAATAATTCACACTTTGTTATCTGAAATTATCAAGCCTGATGGGTTCAATCTATTTGGGTGAGTGGGTGAGAATTGGCGAATATTATCTAATAATTCACCAAATTGCTCACCTGAAACTCAACAGAAATCAGTATTAGAGTTTAAGTAGATTAAGTAGTTAGGATAATCAGTTCACCAGTCACGAGGGCAACAGCGAAGCTATTAGTCCGAGTGGCTTGAGAGTAGTGCTGGCACAGCCTATAGGCTACAATGTGAGCTTATCATTTGATAAACTAAATACCTTAGCAAAGCATGGGTATCTGGATATTAGGTTTATATATTTTAAAAACCTACCTAATTTGGTTCACCTATTTAATAAGATACTTTTGGCAAGTTAAGTAGAAGTTGATTTAGTAGTTTGGAAGATATGTCACGTACACGATGATTTTAAATATATAGAGATGTTTTGGGTAGCAGTTTGGTATTATTTGATTGATTCATTAGGTTTATTTTGTTTGGCCGAGTGGTTGATGGCTTTTGGTCAAATTAATCGGACACAGTTTAGTTTAAGGGGTGATTAGTTATTGGTTGTTTTGATAAGTTCAGTTAGGTTTAGCTGAGTGGTTGGTGGATTTTGGTTGATTCGATTAAGCAATTAGATTTGGCTGAGTGGTTTTGTTTATCTATAATATAAAATCTAAATTAATAAATTTGAAAATCTTTAATTTTATAGACACCGTAGCGAAGCCCGGGTAAATCGGCTAGTAAGTAATAAAAAGAATCAAATATTGTAAAAAATTGAGATAATGAATTTCAATATGGGGGATTTTCGTGATCCCCTAGTCAGAAGTTTTTGGCTGCTGCTTTAGTAGTCTCTTCCATTTGGCCAACTCTTGTATCTGCGAGCTCCTTCTCACGTTGGTTATCAACCTGGTTGTTCAGGACTCTTTCACTAGTCCCCGCTTCTTGGCGTTGGACCATTGTCTCTTGTATATATTGGTTGATTACAAAATTTGGGAATTTTTGGCTGACATCAGGGTCGTGCAATTGTGCTCCTATGATGCGCCTAACATTAGATTTTTGTTTGACTCTCAAAAGCTGTAAGTTTGCCATTTATTTATATTCACTTTCAATACTCAAACGATCTTAACTCAATTCTGATCTCATCATAGCATCATTGGCGGAATGCAAATTATTTTGGCCCCTGAAGTTATAAAAGAGGTTTGAATTTCATGCTGAATTTTGGTGGCGCCATATCTTCCTAAATAAAATCCGCTGGCGCCTTAGGGTAAAATTATTTTGTATGATGTGATCTGGATCTTGCTGAAACTTCCGTGGTTTTCCAAAGTCTATAAAAGGGGCTCATATACCCCATCCACGGTGGGTTGGTTACCTGTACATCCACTGGTTGAAGTTAAATTTATGCCATTCCACTGGTGAGAGATAATCTATTGAACCTTTTGCACCCTTATTTCCAACACCTCACCCAATAGAAAATAATAACTTCTAATTCTCTAGAAGTAATTGTTTGAGATCAGTTTTTGTTAGTTGACTGTTTAAATAAAATTTACATCATTTTTTGGCTAATCAGATGGTCCATTGGTTTGACCACTTTTCAGACCTACTAAAGGAGGTCTCTCATAGATTATGTCATTTTTTTGTGGAAACTAGCTATGGAAACTATTTCATTCCAGGGAAATCTTGGACCCTTCTAAATTGAGGCGCTCAAGAACCCCAATTCTATATGCACTTGGTTATGAACATTCCCTGGGGTGCAACCAAGTCCTTGCAATTTTATTATAAGTAGTAATCTACACAATTTTGTACACCCTCTCATTAAGTCCCTGTGTACTGGCACTTTTAGATATTCTGATATTGGACATGATGAGAAGAAAATTAACTTTTCAACTCCCTGTGCCAATTTACACCTAGACCTGAGTAGTTGGAAAATAATTACCTTGATAATCTTTACAGGTAAATTGATAGTAAGCACAGCTCTATAGGACTCTAAGAAAACTCTGACAGACCATATTGAGCCAACAATTCCTCAAAATAAATTCCTGCCTCATTAATATAAAAGATTATCAGAAGTTCAGGTAACAACTACTCAAAGTGGCACCTGAGGCAGCAAAATAAGATAAAACAAAACTTTAACAAGAATCAAGAAGCTGCCAAGATCAGCCTAAGTGACCCCCAGTCTCATCTGACTTAAGTATTCAACTCATCATTTTTTGCTTTATCAAAAATCATGATACAAAGGTTTTATTTTATCTGGTGTGCATCACTTGACCTAGAGCCTCCACACTGGAAGTTACTCACCAATGATTTATTTAACCATTCTCTTCTGGTTTTAACTGTTGAATGTGACATATAAAATCCTTTAATGTAAATATAATAAAGTTATATCGCTAATTATATATCTTGTTTTGGCACTTGACTTCAATAAGTCCATTTAGACATACTTACCATAGGACGGATACTCTAGCAGACAGTAGATAAGTGGTGACTTGGCAGCCCCTTAATATAAAAGTATACTTATCATGCAACTAAGTCATCTTCAAGTATTGTTGTTATGCTTCTTAGACATAGCTCCATTGAGCTTAAGATGGAAGCCCAATTGGCTGGTGCTCACTATAGGGGGCTCAGCTGACACTTATTGATATTTGCAACACTTTGATTGCACCATGGGTGATATCCTGATTAAAATTGTCATCAGCTGAGTGCATAACGGGATGTTGAGAAGATGATCAAATAGGAAGTCCACCTATCTTTACATTTTAAGAAGTTCAGAGAATTCTATGGAGATTACTGAATCTCGTTGTCTTACTTAGATCTCCAACAAAGGAGTTAAAAGATTACTTCATAAAGTCATAAACTCAGGAGAAAGAGCTAGAGGAAAAGGGAATATATCGTGGACTAGGCTCTCATGAACCTTTATGAATCCAATTCTCACCCAAAGATTTATGGATAAAGTGTGATTATCTCACTACATCATGCAACTATGATCCCTGCACTCTATTATATCATGCATTACTAAGAGCCAATAATGAGGAGCTCCACCGTCATATCAAAAACCAAGGGGCCCTACTGATGGCTTATGAGCAAATATATAATTTAGAATCTCAGAGTATAGGATAAGTCTGACGTTTGATTGAAGCAAACTGTTCATACATTATTTAGCTCCATAATAAATGAGGACAAAGGACTCCAGTTTTGTCAGGTATGTGGAGGAATTTTGTGAAGCTTCTTAAAAAAGACATAACAATCAAACAAAAATACCAGGCAATTACTGATGCTTTCACTGAGCAGCTCCTAAAACAGGATAGTGAAGCTAATGGCAAAATGGCAGCCCATGCTTCTGCTAGCAATTATAAGAGGAAGAATAAATCTCCATACTTAAGGCACAGCTAAAACAAGCCCTAAGACAAATTAATGAGATGGAGGCCTAATGAACCTCTGCAACTTCATCAGTGTCAAAAAATCATTTTTAATTAGCTCAGGTGAACTGGAGCTAGCAAATTTTGTGACTCAGAAATCTATTCTTTCCGTTACTGAGCGACTCAACAAGTTGGAGAGTGACTTGAAAAGCAAGCCCAGTGGGAAGATATTAACCTAGTTTATTGTTGCCCAAATGAAGCTTAGAAATGCTGGCATACTCTCACAGAAAGAGTTAAAAGCTGAGACAGACAAGTCTCCTCAAAGAAGCAAATGCAAGGAAATGAATGATGACTTTAAAATTCGCATTTGAGTCTTGGAGGATGAGCACAAGCTTTTGTGAGCATACCGCTCATATACTCAAACAAATTCACAATCTTGACATCTTCTAAGATCTTGGAGAATGTTAAAATCATTCATGAAAAATCAAATTGCTGGATATTACATCAAGGCTTACACTGGAAAATATAGAGCAACATTGCAATCCTCAACATGACCAAATACATTGACTAGAATGCCAAGTTGAACAGAGAGATGCAAAAAATGAGATTACCAAATCTGAAGCTACAAAAGTACAGGTCATTACAGAATTGGAGGCCATTACTTTTAAGCCTACATTAAAGTAAGAGTTTACACCTGCCAAAGGAAGCAATGCATCTTTATCTATGTCAATGAATCTGCAATGGAAGGTGCAATGTTTATCAAATGGATAAGCATATTTTCTCTTGTTTAAACCATATTGCTCAATAGGTATGGTGCCAAATATGGATAACTTGCATACCTGGAGAGAAGTTAAGGAAACGGATATCAAAAAGTTTTTGTTTAAAGCAGTGACTGAGTATGAAGAAACAGGCTTACACTTTAGCACTGCACTGAAATAAAACCTTTACTGAATTCACACATTGATTTATATAAAAGCCCAAACGCTGTTAACCTTAGAGAGGTTGACTCTGGACAATGCTGTAGCTTACATTGTTGCAGGTTACATAATAATTCTGACCAAGCCATACACGTCACATCCACTAAATGAATCTTCAATCCTATATTGGACATTAAAGAAGCCTTGTTCGATGTAGTTGATATACAAAAGCCAGAAACCTCCCAAAAGGCCTATACATGAGCTAGAGTTCACACCATAGAGTATACAAAGCCTAAAATAGCATTAAAAGCCAAATGCAACTACTGCAAGAAGAACAACCATAACGAGGACATATGTTCCAAAAAAACCCTGCTCTTGCTATGAAGGGAAAAGGAACGTCAGCTTAGGGTCATGTACCTCTATAGCCGACCAACACAAAGTACCTGATTGCAAAACATTGCCAATCTCTCACCTGTCTTGAATTAAAATGAACTTAATGATGACTCTGAAGGAGGTAATGAGAATACAGGTTATACATTTTAGGTTCACCCGTTGAGCTTGCCATTTTGGGTCATTTGAATGCTGAAAATATTGATGACGCTCAGATTTTTGAAGGCACTACCTCAGTCAGGCTATATGGTGCCCTCAGATATTAGATACATCCAGTGATGCTGATCAGTACCTTGCCCTGTTGATCCAACCCATCTTGTGCCTCTACAGTCTTCTGGTCATTAAGAAGTGTCCTGAAATGCTAAAAAGAACAATGCAACATTTTACCTCAAAGAGGTTTTAGACCTTCCACCAAAGTTTTGAAGAACCATTACCAAAATTGGAGTGGTAATTTAGATGCTCTGAGTTGTAGCTACCTTAGGACAAGATCACATATCAATATTATGACATCCCAACTCATCAAGAAGATAAGCTCGCTTCCAGACCTTGAATACACTCATTAGTATAGTACCACAAGTCTGAATAACTGCAAGGTGATAGTTTTATACTCATCTCTGCCAATATGAGTTAGAAAATCAGCTTTATCAGTTCCCAAAGTTGCCCTTGACAACAGTCAATATAGTAATCTTATTGGGACGCAATTTAAGATCAGCTTAGATTGAGTTATTAATATAAATAGAAGGATACTTATCACTTCTCAACCCCTAGTTCACCGTATCTTGGATAAAGAAATATTCCAGCAATAAGGATTAATCATGTCAGGTTATTTACCCTGTTTCTGCTTATCTTTGCAATACTCTACATATGTAATAAACACAAAAAGCTATCTGACTTAGTAAATGCAGCAGAAGGCATACCAAGTTATGCCACCAAGGAAGTTAAAATTAAACTAATTTTAACAGAGAGTGGATTTCACCAGCATAACCCTGAACTGCTTGCTACATATTACTAGTGTTGATAATGTCAGTAGTTTTACACTAAGAGATTTTCAGGAGACCTTAATCCTGCAAACCAGCAGCCTATTGAGCTATTACTTGGGATAATAACTAGTAGTGGCATCCTAGACTGAAGCATCAAATAATTTTTAAAGATCAGTTGAACCCCATTGATGAAATTGACAAGGTACACCTATCAGTATTCACCTTGATTTTGGCCAACCCGCTGACAATTTAATTTATACCAACACTCAAGTCATAGTATCTGATACATTCAATCAGGAGAAACATGATAATGTGGCCAACTACTTAGATTTTATTATGATGTTTTCTCCACGTCAGATGGCAACTATGGTCACATGAAAGACTGGACATATAGTATTGACATTGGTTATTCAACCCCTATTAGATCAAAGCAATATAGGAAAGTCAAAGGTAGAGGAGCAATACAAGAAGATTGAGATCAAAAATTATTGGATTTCAGCTTACTTGAGCCACCCAGTGTCTAAGATCATCACCATTGTTACTCATAAAGAAGAACAGTGGTCACAGAATTGTGTTGGATTACAAAAAGCTAAACAGCCTCACTAAGAAGGACAACTATCTGATTCCAAGGATTGCTAATCCTTGACCCAACTCTCTGGCTCAAATTTTTTCTCCACTATGGACCTTACCAGCAGTTATTGGTAGATGTGTCTTTTACCTGAGAACAAGAAAATATGGGTTGATACGCATGGAAGGAATATACTAGCCTACCACTCCCTCATGTATTATGCAACGCTCCAACTTTGTTCTAACGGGCAATTGATCTCATTATGCAAGACCTTAAACTCAGATGTGCAATAATTTACATAGATAACACAATAGTATTTTTTAAAACTTTATCAATAATTTATACCATCTCAAGTCAGTGTTCCAGAAACTGAGAGAAAATCATATTAAACTAAAACCTACAGAGTGTACCTTTTTCCACGAGGCTTGAAATACCAAGTACAGGCCATATCAAGGGAAGAAATTCAAAACTTGTATGCTAAAACTTAAGAAATTTCAAAGATGTTTGAGCAAAGAGAATTTGAGACATACAGGCATTCTTAAGAAATGATGGGTTTTTAGTATCCATTTATCCCAAACTTTGCTCAACTTGCCGAACCTCTTGTCTGACTGCTTGCCAAAAACATCCCTTTCTTACCGGAATAGAGCAACAAACTTCATTTGAATCAATATAGAGATTGTTGAATGAACAACTGATCTTGTGACATCCAGACTATAGAAACCATTAGTCCTAAGTACTAACGCCTTAAATTTAACCATAGGTGCCATCCTTTAGCAACTGGATGTTAATAGCATTGACTTCCCAGTGTCATAGTAAAGCAAAACATATTATAAGGCTGAGCGAAAATTTATCATCACAGAGAAAGAGTGTTTTGATGTTCTCCTGGTGGTGAACAATTCCAGCTCTTCTTGTACATTATATACTTTACAGTTGTGGCAGACCATGATCCCCTAAAGTGTCTGCAGTTTCTTGAAAGATCTGACAGGGAGATTAGACAAATGGGCTCTTAAGCTTCTGCACTATGAAATGGATATCATCCACCGTACTAGAATGAAACATATGAACATAGCTGGCCTGACTAAACTGCCCCTTCTATATCTTGATGATATCGAAGCTAAATGGCTACATTATCTACTCATGAAGCCAAACTCATGGGGGACTAAGATGAACCAGTTTAGAAGATATCTAAGAAGCTCTAATAGGTTGAATGTTCTTTACAGGTTAACTTACAAGAAAGTCAAAATTTACTGGCTACCTTACTTGAAACCTTTGAATGATACCAATATAAGAAAAGCCCACAACAATCTAGTCCAGGTGACAAATAAGAATATGAATGGATCAAAGATCGCTAATATTGGGAGAAAATTCTGATATCTATAATGAATGTCTTAGATGTTTGTATCAATTGTAAAAAGCAGATGCTACATAAGGACAAGTACAAGTATCAGCCCTTGACCCTTCAGCAACTGTTTCATACTATCATGTGGACGTCATAGGTCCATTACCTAAATCCACAGGAGGAAATCGATACACCATGTAAGGATTGATCAATTCACAAAATGGGTTGAAACCTTTGCCATTACCGCAAAGACTAATAAAACTACTGATAACTTTTTGTATCAAACATATCTATTTGCAAAGCTTCCTGAAATTATGCTATGTAATTATGGGAAGAACTTTACATCAAGGGTCGTGAGGATCTAAGAAAAAACATGTAACACAACAAACATTCTCAGTGGCTTAAAACCCATCAACTAATGGGAACGTAGAAAGAGAAAATGGAACTTTAGTTTTAATATTATATAAAAGGCCACTGCTGATCCATTAGACTAGGACCAATACCTCCAAGTGCATTGATAGCCTATAGGATAAGTTTTTTTAAATTATCAAAATGTCTCCCTTAAAGCTGTTATAAAATTGGCGGTACCACTAGATACGCTGGCGGATTTTGCACAGGGTTTGACCCACTGAGCAATCATGGCAAATGATATTATGATTGTTGTCCGCGATCCAACAGAATAAACTTATAAATAGATATGGAGCACTTGCTCCAACAACCTCTTTTATTAGATATACCTAATACCGCGGATTCTTCTCTATTCCGCTTACCCTCAACTTACTTAACCACAACCTCCTCTTAATCGTCCATCTCGCTTATATTACAGCGGCTTGGACAATACCACTCTCATAGCTTGGACTATTTGGTTCCACCAATTCTCCTCATTTTGGTTGGTTATTCTCTTATTCTCTATCGCCCTAATTGTAGACAATTTAAATTGTACTTGTCAAATGTTGACATCACCTTATTTAGAGGTGATCCAATAATAAATTCATTATATCCAATAAAACCCATTAATCCCAATATCGCCTCATCTCAAGGCACCTAAATACTCATATATGATATTATTTTCAGCAGATTCCAACCTAGCTGTCCCACAAATATCGTCGGTCATATTAGAATCATGACATTACCCCCTCCTTAACTGGACAATGAGGCTCCTATTGCTTGTATGGTCAGAGAAACTTCATGTGTACTTGGTTAATGATCTGACCACTTGTGGGATCCTTGATGGTATACACATCAACCCTAGTTTTCTCTATAACTTTGAGCGGACCAGTCCAAATACTGTCCAGCTTGTGTCTCTGCCCAAATCCATATTGGTCATAAAAGAGAACCATATTGCCATCTTTGAATGTCGCCAGCCCACTATGATGTACCTGATTGGTGGCCTAATTCCTAATCTTTTTGGCTAAGCTGAAGGAATATGCTTCAGTTTGCAGTCTGATCAGAATGTTTGCAAGGTTTGTCAAGTAGCGGTGGGGTTCCATTCTGCCAGTGCCTTCTACACATGAATAAAGTAATGCCAGAAGGGCTGGGTGTCAGCTGTATAGTGGTTGGAAGGGACTTTTTCCCAATGACGGAATGATAACTAATGTTATAGGCAAACATGGCAGTGGAAAGAAGAGAACTCCAATCAGAAGGGCGATCTGTTACTAATTTGCATAGTATGTTCACCAAAGTTCCATTCACCCATTTGACCATTCCATTAGACTTGGGGTGGTATGGGGTTGTCAGAACTCCGCGGATACCCATAAGTTCATTCAGTTTGTGGAGGATGTGCGAAGTAAAGTTGGTTCTGTTATCAGTGAGAATGAACTGAGGGCAGCCATGGCGCTGAATAATGCATTCCATTATGAACTTGGCCACTATAACCGCCCCCAAATACCATATTGCCCTTGCCTTGACCCACCAGGTCAAGTGGTCAATAGCCACCAGAATGTACTTACACCAGTTATCTTCTGTTGGAAAGGAACCAATGACATTGATAGAGACTGTATGCCAAGCAAAGTGAGGTTTCACTAACTGGTATGAAGTCTTATGGCGGAATGGCTTCTCCACTTGACACTGATGGCAACAGGAAATGGTTTTGAGCACATCAAAGTTCATTTTTTTATAGTTACTGAGGGCGAAACAACTCCATTGTCTTGCACACCCCACCATGTTTAACTGCCTTGTGGGCGCTCATAATAATTCCTGGACATGCTGAGGGTCACGGAAAATTCACCATATAATTGACAATCTGCTTATACAATTCTCCATTCCATTGGAAGGTATTTCTTCACATTTCATCCAACGCTTTAATCACTTTGGGTGGTTCATCGTCATACTTTCCACTGAGCATTTTGTCAAAAATTATGTCACTTATATCTGCTGTAACTGCAATTGTTGGCAATCTTAATAAGCAATTGGCATTTTGGGGTTTTGCTCCTGGTCAATGAAGAATTTTGAAGTCATAAGCTTGCAGCTTAAGAGCCCATTGGGCTAGCTGCCCCTCAGGCCCTTTCAAGTTCTGCAACCAGCACAATGATGCATGATTCGTTACAATCTTAAACTTTACTCCATGCAAGTAGACTCAGAACTGCTTATATGCATAAATCACTGATAAGCACTCTCACTCAGTTACAATGTAATTTCATTTATGGAAATTCAAGATATGACTGTAGTACACCACGGGGTGCTCCTCCTTCTCATCATCCTTCTGAGACAGGAACGCCCCAATAGCGGAAAGTGATGCATCTGTCTGCAATATAAATTCCTTATTGAAATTATGGTAGCGCAACACTGGCGCACTAATTAGCGCCGTTCAAAGTGTATCAAAGGCACATTGGCGCCATTCCATCCATTTGAACATGGCATCCTTCTTTAGTAGCTCAAACAGTGGACCACCAATGCAACTGAAATTGGGTATGAAGCGTTGGTAATAACCCACCATCCCCCAAAAACACCTGAATGTCCTGCTTACTAACTGACTTAGTCATCTTCTGGATAGCTTTCACCTTGGCAGGTTGGGGTCTCAGCCCAGTTGCATCCACCACAAAACCGAGGTACTCCAGCTGATCCTTGAAGAAGTGGCATTTCTGGGGCTTGATCTTAATATTGGCCTCAGCCAGTTGGCGAAATACCTCTTCCAAATGGGTAAGGTGTTCAGTGAACGTGCAAGAGAAGAAATTAATATCATCAGGGTACACGAGTACACATTACAGCTTAAGATCGCCCAGAATGGTATCCATTGCTCGTTGGAACATAGCTGGGGCATTACATAGCCCTTGCAGCATCCGATTTAGCTGAAAAAGCCCTTTGGATGTGATTATGGCGCATTTTTCTTGTTCTGCTGTGGGCAACTCAATTTGACAATAACTGGATATCAAGTCTATTACCAAGAAGTAGCGAGCTTTACCTAACAAATCCAGTGCATCATCAATCCGCGGCAGAGGGTATGAGTCTTTTTTGGTGACACTATTGAGCTTCCGGTAATCAATTACTATGCAGTTAGTACCATCCTTCTTTTTAACAATTAGGACAGATGAAGCCCACAAACTCTTAGATGGTTTGAGCATTCCCTGCTCTAGCAGCTTGTTAATCTCCTCAGTGATGACTTCTTCAGTGGCCCTTGATTGGCAGATTGGCTGAGACCTGATGGGGGGATGATCCCCAGTGTCAAGTCCATGAGCCACCCCAAGCGCACCCCAAATCATGATCATCAGCTGCAAAAACCTCTTTATATTTTTGAAATAAAGCTTCCACCTGATACTTTTGATCTTTTGATAACCTAGATAAATTCTCCCATGGTACAACCACCCTTGCACCAAGATGTGGTTAGATGGGCAGACAAAATTTATTCAGAGAACCAAACTCTTGAGCCTGGTTAATCTCCTCAACTGGGTTCAGATGTAAATATGCTATAATCTGATGTCGGCAGATTCAGATTGGTCTGTTATGAAGATTTGCTATCAATATCTTGATCTCCCCATGGCCCAGAATTATGATGCCTGGAGCCACGTGGGCTGAAGCCGCGATTGCTGATAAGGTCCAATGATCTCCCCGTAGAGCCCAGCTGGCACTTCCACTTCTAACTCAGTGTCTATTATTACTTGGTGTCCAGAGGGAATGGATATAGCTCCAGCTGCTCTAAGCGGTAACCCCAGATATTCATATAACTGATGGGGAAGGGCCCAAGATTTTCCTTTTAAATGATGATAGCGCACTGGAATAACCCCATCGCTGTAGGCAAGGTTGATTTGTCCCATATGCACTGAACCCTTTGGCACTCCGCTAGAGGTAAAATAAATTGGGATCCGCTGTCCCAAGATAGCGAGGGTCTCTTCCATCATCAATGACATCCCCATGGTGTCACATAAAAGCAGTCCCAATCAACAGATCGTAGTTGCTATTTGGTAATACTACCTCTGGAGCCACCACAATAACGGATCCAAACTGCAAGGGAAGCGCGCTATATGCTCCTTCAGAGACCGTGGTTGCCGCTCCAGCAGTCCCATACACCATCCAGTGATCTATGTCAGGTTTTAAAGATAACTTCGCCACTAATTTAGTGGAGACAATGTTAACAGGAGCACCTGTATCATTATAGCTCGTACTCAGGGTTTGGCTACCACAATGTCACAGTAAGTGCACTCCAAATAAGATGAATGGCAACTATTTACTATGTGTACATTCAGCGGTTCACGTTTTCCCAGGAAAATTATAATACTCGCACCAACTGTAGGGTACTTTGTTTTAATAGCATCCACTGGAAGGGCGACCTCTACTCCTCTTAGAGACAACACATCTGTAAATGGTTCTAGCTGGCCTGACAGGCTTTGGTCGAACATTTGACAAGTGTAAGGCTTTGGCTGCTCCAGAAACCTTGTGTCCGCCATTTCTTTGACTTGTATTTGTGACAGCACATTTACTCCCCCAACTGGCTGTTGGTAGAGGGAGGTATCATCATACTGGGAGGCTTCTGCTGCAATTGATACGGTAGCTTCAGGTGGGACATGTGAATTTGAGATAGCGGAAGTAGAGAGTCCTGTCTCTACTCCGCTCTGACTTTTCCCTGATAACTTTAATCATGTTGTATGTAAGGGATCCATCAATTATGACACCATTGTCACATGTGCCCAGTGCAACCGCAATTAAAACAATTTATGCCATAGGTCCTACGTCTGTTTTTAATATAAGATGGCCCACTTAGAAGGGTATTCCAAAATGATCAGCATAACCAGACCCACATTGGTAGAACGCCTGCTACAAATCAGCGTATTCAGGGCTAAAGCAGTAGTTGGTCAGTTGTTGATTGGCAGATACGGGATGGATGTTGGACTGCAGTGAGTAACCTGGCGAAACCTGCACCAACTAATTGATTCCCCCCACATAATTAGGGTCAGCAACGGTGACAGTGTGAATCTGTTCAACGTTGGGTGGCGGGAAAGTTACAGCTACGCAATGTATAAACTGAAAAAGTTTAAGAAAAGGTACATTGGCCTCAAACAATGGGGCCATGACTTTGAAAAGCTCAGGGTATGGCTTCACCGCAGAGGACATAGCTTTGCACACGTCAACTTCGGATAAAATTCCTGCCCCAATCAACACATGGGCTTCTGCTGTAAAACGCTCAGCAAATGCAGTGAGGGTCTCATTTTGCTGAAACCCAATGCTCAAGAACTCAGCTTTCCGCTGTGACATCTTTGCAGTTCCACCAAACAACCACAGCACCATATTCTTTACTTCTTGGTATGTAATGGAATTATCTGGAAGATAAAAAACAACTTGATCAGCACTTATGACATCCAAGGTTGAGATCAACATTTTCACCCTTCACTGGTCCAAGGTTCCTTCAGTTGCAAACTCAAATTGTCAAAAAACCCATGAATATTGCCATCACAATCTAATGGTGGCAGATTTTCATTGCAAACTTCCTGGAGCAGCACATCTTGTCTTTTGAGCACAGTGTACAATGCAAGCTTCAATTACTCATATTTAACTGCCCCACATCTCGTGCAGATTCCTTATCAAAGCAACTGGACTGTGACATATCAGGCAACTGGGTTTTATTATTTATCTTTATAACTGATCAATGGGCCCCCTGTAGTGAGCACCACTGATATAAAATCGGCAGTATCACTAGATATGCTAGCGGATTTTGCACAGGGTTTGACCTACTGAGCAATCAGGACCAACAATATGATGATTGTTGTCCGCAAACCAATAGAATAAACTTATAAATAGATATGGATCACTTGCTCCCACAACCTCTTTTATTAAATATACTTAATACCGCGGATTCTTCTCTATTCCGCTTACCCTCAACTTACTTAACCACAATCTCCTCTTAATCGTCCATTTTGCTTATATTACAGTGGCTTGGACAATACCACTCTCATAGCTTGGACTATTCAGTTCCACCGATTCTCTTTATTTTGGTTGGTTATTCTCTAATTCTCTATTGCCTTAAATGTAGACAATTTACTTTGTATTTGTCAAATGTTGACATCGCCTTATTTAGAGGCGATCCAATAACAAATCCATTATATCCAATAAAACCTGTCAATCCCAATATTGCCTCATCTTGAGGCACTCAAATACTCATATCTGATTTCATTTTCAGAAGATTTCAACCTAGCTGTCCCACGATTATCATCCAGTCATAAATGGAATCGTGACAAAGGCCTCATATGGAAAAGAACTGGGAGTCCCAGCTTTATTAACTCATGAAATTAACAGTGATAATAACAAAAAGCCCAAAAAAGCGCTAAGAAGGTTAGAGCAGAAAATAATAAAACTTCATTCATAATAATTAAAAATCTTGCTAAGACAGTTATAAAGGAAGGGTAAGAAGAAGGTGCACTTGTCAAACTTATTCCTGCCTATAAATATCAGACCTTGTCCTGTATATTCATGATCACATTGCGCCTATTATGGAAAACTAAATTTAATCTGAGATGGGGCACACAATATTATGTACAAATGCAAAGACAATACTAAATTTTGTCTTTAAAACTAGAATAATGATTAGCTACATTCATAGCTGATTCTTGCATCAGTACTCAACCATCAAAATTTTGAAGTGGGTGATGTCAGATATTATAATATCAGACATGAAGGAAAGAATGTCGACCTTTCAACTTCCTCAGCCAAAGTGACAACTAGACCAAAGAAGAGGAAAAATAATTGCCTTGATAAATTGCCCTGGCAAACCAATAGTCAATACAGCTATATTTGACTCTAGAGAAACCTATGACAGACCAGATCGAGATGAAGTTGTTCCAAAATAAATTCCAGCCTCAACAAGTGATGGTTCATTAGAAGGTCAGGTGGCAACTACTTGTGGTGGCAACTGAGGCGACATATTAATATAACTCAAAAAGGGTAAGAATTAAGGAGCTGCCAAATGATCAATCAAAATGACCCCTAGTCTCATCCAACTTGGGTATACAACTCAACATTTTTGCCCTATCAAAAAGTAATAAAAAGAATTACACCATAAGGAACTTTTGACCTGACAAAGAGCCTCCCTTCCATAATATTTACCTAATTAATTTTATTTATCTTTTCCTTTTGGGTTTTGTATTGTTGAATGTGATATATTAAAAACCCCTATCTTTTACTATAATAAAGTTACATCATTAATTATATATCTCATTATGGTACTTGAGGGAGTATACCCCAGTGGTAGAGTATGGTCCCTCTACCACTACCTCCTGAGTTCTATCCCAGTAATGGACTTTGGGTAGGGGACAATTTTGACTGTGTTGGTTTTGCGCACCAATGCCCTGAACTGATATAGCAAATAGCAAAGGCGGTCCATGGAGTTCCTGGCCTATCATACGCCATGCATGGAGGTTTTCCTGTTTATATCCTCCTTTCCCATTTTCTTCACTTCCCTAATTGGTGCGGTATCATCCCAGGTCAGCCCACCTTGAATAAAATTTAATTATAGTACTTGGCTTTAATTGGTCCATTTTGATGTACTTATCATAGATGGATACTCTAGCTGATGGGACATTAGTGATAATCTAGTAGCCTCATAAATTAAATTATACTTGCCAAGCGATATAGTCAGCTTCATATATTGACTGCCAGGCTTCTTGGCATAGCACCATCAGGATTAATAATAGAAACCTAACAGGAACCTTTTGTGGTACTCTCTTTCCTTTATTGTTAGCTTGTTCCATGGATGTGTGGCTATGCATTGTGCACCACCTCTCAGGGAACAAGAGAGTTACAGATAATCTATTGACAAGCAGTCCCTAACAGGAACTGTTGTTAATCCATTTTTATCACTTCCCTCCATAAGTTTATCAAAGCAAATTTTTGAATTTCCCAAATTTTAATTCATTTAAAAATTTAATACCACCTTTCAGTTACAGGGTTCAATTTTGGGTTTAACTGACAGGTGTTGGTATTATCCCTATTTACTATCAAACAAACTATGTGATGGCTATAATGGCGGTATTCAGCTTGTTGAACTTGGTGGTTACCCATCCTGAGCGCCCATACAGTCTTAATTATATTAGTAAGATCCATGAAAGGAGGGTTCTTTTATTATATCAAAAAAAATTATACAATAATAAGCACACTATCAAATACCAAATTTGTTGGGTTGTAAATTATGTATATGCTAAGTCTTTTTGTCTATCTACTTAATAAAAGACATTCATTGACTGACTGACTGATATCTGAAACCTTCAAGTCTTATAGGTTCAATCATCATAGGTGAGTGGGTGAGAATTGGCAAATATTAACTAATAATTCATTACATTGCTCACCTAAAACTAATCAAGTCTGATAGGTTTAATCTATTTGGGCGAGTAGGTAAGCCTTGGAAAATAATATCAGATTTTTTACCAAATTGCTCACCCAAAACTTAAAACTAAATCATTATTAGAGTTTTAGTAGATTAACATGTTTGTCACCAAGTGAGATTCAGTTGAGTGTCTCACGGGCCCAAATGTGAGTATTGATAAATTGTTAAATGCCAGGCAGTGAGAAAAAATTAACAATAAACTTTATTGTCCCAATTGTTCAAAATCACCACATATTTATTTGGACTGTTTTAGTAAATAAAATAAAAAACTGTAATATAATATAAAATTTATCATATAAATAAATAATGCATAAAAAGTGTAGTATAATTTCTATATTTTAATATTTACTTATTTTAGTTCATCTACCTATATAGCTAGGGACTTCATTTTGTGCACCTTTTTCTTATGTACATCTTCAGAGCTTTGGTAGTGTGTTTAGATAGTTTTTTACTCTTTGAATTCATTTAAAGCATCATATTTGAATTTTCTATTATCAATGCTAAATTATGAATTGTTCATTAATATTTTTGTCACCTCGTCACCCAAATATGGGTGATGGGCCCCATGGAAGCATACCCATCACCCATATTTGGGTGACATGGCGATATAAGTGTCAAGTAAATTTAGGATAATCAGCTCACTAGCCACGAGGGCAACAGTGAATCTGTTAGTCCAAGTGGCTCAAGAGTAGCGTTGACACAAAATGTAGACTTTCAGTGTAAGCTTATCATCTGATAATTTTTAAATTCTGTAGAAAAGCACGGATATCTGGAATTTTGTTTATATAAGTTAAAAAACCTGCCTAATTTGGTTCCACTAATTACAATAATACTTTTGTCAAGTTAATTAGAAGTTGATTTAGTAGTTTGTAATAGATGTCACGTACACAATGATTTTAAATATAGAGATGTTTTGGGCAGAAGTTTGGTTTTATTTGATTTATTTGATAGGTTTATTTTGTTTGGCCAAGTGGTTAGTGGCTTTTGGTCAAGGTTATAGGACACAGTTTAACTTTAAGGGTGATTAGTTATTTGTTGATTTGATAAGTTCAGTTAGGTTTAGCTGAGTTTTTAATGGTTTTTGGTTAATTCAATTGGTCAATTATATTTGGATGAGTGGTTATTTTTATTTATAATATAAAATCTAAATTAATAAATTTGAATATCTGAAATTCTATAGGCACTGTATTGAAGCAAGGGTAGTGAATGCTAGTATCACATGAAATAAAAAGCTAAAAAACAGGAAAATAAGATAAAGGCAAAAAATAACTATGAATATTTTTATATAAAAATACCTATGAACATAAAGCAAATTTTTATCTTTTATATTAACAAAAGTCCTAGAGGTTTTGCTGTACAAGTCTAATACTTTTTTGAGAGGAAAGATGAGTAGTTTGTGCAGAGCTGCGGATGATTTTCAGGAAGAACTTAATGAAGAAGAAAAATTTAAATTTTGTACAAGTACTGAATGTCAATGCCTTGTTGTAAATAGCCATACCAAAAACTCTTGACTTGAGGTGCGTTGGCTAGTTGATTAGGAATAGTCAGAGATATCATGAAAGTGGCCATTTGAAGGGACCATGAAATAGCTAGGAAATGTTCCAAGCAGGAAAGAAGGAGTAGGAAAGAAAGAGGCATTTGACAATGACTTTCTTTACACAAGGATAAATTACTGGGAGAAAAGCCTTAGGTAAAAGCATCTGCAAGTTGGCATCATCTAAAAACTTATACATGTTGAGCCAGTTTTATTTGTATAAAAAGACAAAAGGTGATGGGCACAATTCCATGTAGAGCCATTTAAGCAATTAAAACCAATAATCATTTTTAAGCTCTTGCAAAGAGAATGGTACTGGTTGATGCTATGATGATATATGAGACCAAACTTTTTAGGCCCAAAAAGTCAGTTTAAATTCATATTAATTTTAATTGCGCACACCAGATTCTGCAACTTTGTTGGGGAAAAGAAAATCCTGATTGGCTTTAATAAATCATAAGGGACAATCTTAGGCCTTGAAACTATAATAGAAATCTTGAAAGCTCTAAAAAGGTTTGGCATCCAATTTAAGTGCAAAACTAACACAATCAGATTGCATGAAGAAAAGAAATTAGAGTATGAGAGGGGATTACTTATATGTTAGAAAGAAAGCTACCAAGAAGATCACCATTCATGAAAATCGTTGGTGGATAAATAAGCTTAAGCTTTACTTTGTCCTAAAGGGCTACATAGACCAATCAAAACAAAAATAGTGGAATATTTCGCTTGAAAACCGAAGGCTTACTATTGATGAGTATCTACAGCCACTGTGGCTGGTGCAATTTCTTTAGGCTATGACCAAGTTGTTATAGGCTTTTAAGTCATAATTCCATGACAGGTGGAGCATAATATGTTAATCCAATATGTGACAACAAGGGTGAAAGTGAAGCATTGACAATTACTTGTCAATTAAAAGTATTTAGCTTTTTAAATATGCGTCAATATTTGAATGGCATGGCTTGGATGAAACATTCATACTTGGAGGTGTTTAAGTCTCATAAAAGTTATATCATAAAGAAAAGTAATTTTCCACTTAGAATCCAGGTAGGTCAGGGGATTTTTAAATTGACTAGACTAGAACAATTATTAAAAACTATTTTCTAGTAGTTTGGATATAATAAATTTAAACTTTTCACTCAAGTTTCAGATTTAAGATATATAATATGGCTAATCAGATCATTTATATATGATATAACTGCAAGAAAGAATTGTGATTTGTAGTTTCATTTTTATCTTAATATTTGGTAAAAGACCTAGTATTAAGGGCCTCTTGGCGTCAAAATAAAATTAGTTTTTAAATTTTGATTGAGTTACAGTCATACTAATTTCTAATTAGTGGAATTAGAAATGTATGGGTTCCTGTACTCCCATAATTCATGGTATCAACGGTTAACCTCTCCAGCTTGTATCTAGAAGAGGTGCTGCCTCAGAATTATCTGTTTATAACAAATAGGACTCAATCACAAAGGCGGATCTGAGCCTGCAGTAGGAAGCTTCCTATATAGTGAGATGACTCATAAACTCTGCCTATGAACCACTGGTTAGGGGGTGGTGAAAGAAGAGAGATTAAGGACTTTAATTTAGTTAGCATCATAAAAAATCTTCTTTAGAAATTGTTTTTGGCAGAAGAAGAACAGTTTTTTTAGCTACAGTTATAGTTTAGTTCAGCACAGTAGTAGTTCTAATAAAAGCGCTAAAAATTTAATACTTTTTGTTATATTACATTGAAAAAAATACCATGTTGATCAAGTATATCATAGGGCTGTTAGCCAGAGTATTGTATTGATAAAAATTATACATCCTCCCTTCTTAAAAAATCCATCATTTTTATTGAAATATCCTTCTGTTAATCTATTGTATTCATAAGAGGTAAAAAATATTTTTAAGTAACGAAGAACCAGTAATTTGAGGATGCATAAATTTCAATAGTTATGTTTAAGAATATTAGCAATTAAAGAAATTGATTCACCTAATCCTGTAAGGAGTCACACTGTTAGATTCTTAATGACCAACTTATCAGGCTTTGACTTAAAAAGATTGGTTAATATCTGTCTTACCATCAATTATTATTCAGTTTATTTGTCTATTGTACATCAGCTGGTTTTTTAGTTGAATCTAATCCCAATATTGATGCTCAAGTTAATGTCTAATCAAGTGCAATTGCCAACTATGTTTATAGGTGAATCTGGTTATCGCCTTAATATCTAATAATCAAATTACTTACTTGGATCAATTGGGCTAGTGTCAGATATCTGGATATTAGACATGAAGGGAGAATATCAACTAGTAAACTCCCACAAAAAAATTTAAAATAAGCATAGGCCCAATAAGGGGTCAAGATGAGTTACCTCAACAATTCATTTGAAATATAGAGATAATTAGTACAACTCAAAATGACTTATGAAATTTCTTCATACTAAATTAAGCTTAAGATACCTTGATACGAAATCCTGTCTAGTTGAAATAAAGGACCATCAGAATGGTAGGTGACAACCACTCAAGATGGCACTTGTGAAAGTAAGTTTTGATGAACCCACAAAAGGTTAAGAATTAAGGATCTTCTCAATGATCAACCTAAGTAATACCAAGTATCATCTAACTTGGTACGTTTGACTTACAATGTTACATTATCAAAAATTTACAAAGGCATTATAACATTAAAAATATATCGTCATAAAAAATTGCCTCCCTTCCAGATTTCCCAATCCAGTAAATTTTAGTAATTTTTTTCCTTTTTGGGCCTTCATTATCAATTGTGACATATAAAGACCCGTATTCTTTATTATAATAAAAGTTAAGTCTTTAACTCTAAATATCTTTTCTATTCGACTTCAATAAGTACATTTTGCTATATTTACCTAGGCCAGATACTCTAGCTGATGGTACACAAGCGGTGACTAGGCATTCTTAAAATAATTAATACATGTTGCACATCTTAAACAGCTACAAGTATTGTTGTTGGGCTTCTTGTAAATAGTACTATAGAGCTCAAAAGTGAAAGCCCATTAGGATGGAGCTCACTACAGGGTAAAAAAATGCTTAAAGATACCTTTACTTAATTGATCACACCATTTATGATAGCCTGAATGATAGTGTCACACGCTGGGTGCACAATGGGAATGGTGCGGAAGATGACTAAATGTGAAGTCTGCGTATTGTCACATTTCAAGAAGTTCAAGAAAACCCCCATGGAGATTACCAAATCTCATCATCTTTTTTGATTTTTAATAAAGGAATTTGAGCACCAACCATGGAGTTATTAACCTAAGAGAAAGAGCCAGCTAAAAGAACATCTACGGTGGACAGGACTCTTAAGAAAATGTATGAATATAGTGCTCTCCCATAGAGTTATGGAAAAGTGTGATCTATCTCATCAACTATGTGAAATTTACACCCTCTTTTTATCATATTGTGTATTTAGTAGGAGTTCATAATGAGGAACTTGATCATTGTATCAATACCCAATGGGACTTAAAGATGTCCTATGAACAAGTATTAATTTAACATCACAAAAAATAATGTATGCGCGCTGTTTGGTCAAAGCAAGCCATCTCTACACATTTAGCTCAATAATCAAATGGGGACTATTTACTTTGGTGTTATTGTGTATGTGGTGAAGCTATGAAACTTCTAAGAAAACATCACAGAATCAAAAATACCAAAAGTCTGCTTGATGCCTTTGCAGAAGAGCTCTGATGACAAGATGCTAAAGATCATGGCAAAATGGCAGCTCAATCCTCTACTTGCCTTTAACATGAGTAAGAACAGATCACTCTCCTTAAGGTCCAGTTAGAGAAAGCCCTACGACAAATTGATGATCTGGAGGCCATTAAACCTCTGAGACACAATCAGTACCTCAAGTTAAAATGTCCCAAGTAGCCCAGATCAAAATGGATCCAGAATTCTGTTGACTCAGGTGTCTACACTTTTTCATTACCAAGCAACTCAACAAGTTGTAAAGTGACATGAGAGGCAAATCGCCTAGTTGTGAAGATATTAATCAGGTCTACTGTCACCTCAAAAAAGCTGAGAAGTTCTAGAGTACTCTTACAGAAGAGTTGAAAGCCAAGACTAGCAAGCCTCCTCAGAGCACCAAATGCAAAGAGATGAAGGAGGCTTTAAATTAGCGCATTAGAGTATGAGAGGATGAGAACAAGCTTTCACAAACAAAACGTTCATCCACTTGCCAAAAATTCACAATCTGGACATCAGCGTTAATAACTTGGGTAAATATAAAGCCATTTTACAAAAGAAGAATAAATATACGTGATGTTATTAAAAGATTTACTCTAAAGGGAATGGAACAACATCTCAATCCTCTACAGGATCAATTACATCAGCTCTCATGTAAAGTTTAACAGATTAACAAACATAATGAGATTACGAAATCTGAAGATCTGGGAGTGCATGTTGCTACAAGACTGGAGGCCACTGCCTTTAAACGTTCTTGTTAAGAACAAGTTTAAACCTGGTAGAGAGAGTATCGCACCTTTTCCCTATGTTTATGAAGCTGTGTTGGAGGTGTGACTGATTATTTCTAGGTTAAGCATATTAATATTGTATTACGCCTTGTGACTAAAGAGGCTATGGTACTTCATATTAACGCCCTGTATACATGGAGAAAAGTGAAGGAGCACTCTTAAAAGAATTTTGGGTCTAAGCAAAGTTTGAGTATGGTAATGTTCATCCCCTAGTTATCTTACCTAGATTAGATAAAAGGACTTAATTATAAGTAATCTGGATTTCTTGAGATTTGCGTTATGCCAAAGTAAAACCCTGGTCAAATTTGGAGATCACTTCAATTGAGGCACAAATGTTGCTGACATCAAAGATGCTTACAATATGATGCCTTAACCACTGTCATTGCTGGTTTATATAGTAACTTCAACCTAGATATGCACAACACATCTATTAAACAAAACCTCAATTACATTTTAAATTTTTTAGATGCCCTACTTGATGTAGTTGTTGTACACAAGTATGCGACCTCCCAAAAAGCTTCCATAAAATTCAGATTGTAAAATTTATGGTAAGAAAAACCTTAGTAATAATAGAAGCCAAGTTGCAATACTTTAAGAACAACCACACTGAGGTTATATGTTTCAAGAAGAATCCTCCTGTCAGATATCCAGATATTAAAAATGATGGGATAAATTTACAACATGACCCTTTCAGCCAAATTGACACTGATACCCAAGTAAATAGTAAAAAAGATTACTTCAATAATCACCTAGAAAAACTGATAGTTGGCACAGCTCAAATCAACATATAAGAAATATCTGATGGGCCAGATTAAGCCTAAGATACACAAAGATTAAGTTTCACCTCATTAAAATAAAAGATCATAAGAAGGTTGGGTAACAATGTTTTAAGGTAAATTTTTGAGGCAGAAATATAATATAAACCCAAAAAGGATAAAAAAGAAAGCTGTTAAACGATCAAACTAAGTGACCCCCAGTCTCATCTGACTTGGGGAATGTTACTTACCTTTATTTACCATATCAAAAATATGATACAAAAGCATTACACAATCTGTAATGCATCATCTGACCAAGGGCCACCTTCTGGGTTCCTCAACCTATTAATCTTTATTAATATTTTTTGGGGGGCTTATATTGTTGAATGTGACATCTAAAAACCCATTTCTATACTACAATAAAAATACGTTGTTAAATCTATACCATTTTTGAAGCTTGTTTTTATTAACTCTGATTCTGCCATACTTGCCAAAGAACGGATACTCTATATGAAAGACTTGAGTGGTGACTTGGCATCTGTTAATGAAAAATATACTTGTCATGCGACATAATCAGATTCAAGTATTGATTGTCACGCTTCTTTGGCATGACATCGTGATCTTAAAAACAGAAGCTATCATGATGGTGCCACTCCAGGGTCTCAGTCAATGCTTAATGATACCTGCAACTAATTGATTGACCATATAGCTAACCCAATTGATAGTCCACCCATTTGGTACGCAACAGAAGTGGTGAAGAGGATGCTCAAATGGGAAGTCCACCAATCATCACATTGAAAGAAGTTAAAGAAAATCCTATGGAGATTACTTTATCTCATCATTTTTTTGGATCTCCAACAAAGGAGTAAAAGCATTACTTTGTAAAGTCATTACCCATGAAATTGAGCTAGCTTTAAAAGGGCATATATCGTGGATAAGACTCTCATGAACCTGTATGGATCCAGTTCTCTCCCAGAAAGTTATAGATCAAGTGAAAATCATTCACTATATATTTTACAATTTTTTACACCCAGCGCTTTGTCATATATTGTATTAGCTATAATCCATAACGGAGAGCTCCACCATCCTATTAAATCCCAAGGGGCCATACAAATGGCTTATAAGTAGTTATATAACCTGGAATCACAAAGTATATGGGGACATGAGCCGTTTTGTCCTGTGAACTGTTACTATATTATCAGCTCCATATTAAATATGGACTGTGATTCCAGTGTTATCAAGTACACTAAGAAAGCTATGAAACTCTTTTTACAAAGACATCCTGGAATTAAATTAAATACCATGCAATAATTGATGCCTTTGCTGAATACCTCATTTGATAAAATAGTGAAGCTCATGGCAAAGTTGCAGTTTAACCTTACATTAGCTGTGTCAGGAAGTTGATATGACTGGATGATATGCTACCCATACTGGCAGATTGGAGGGGGAAATGAGATGAGTCTTGAGTTTGATGGAAAAGGTATACAAATATTAATTGATCTAAATTGTTGACCATACAATGAATTGAGGGGAGTATACTAAATTCAATATAAATGAGAGCTTCTAGAAAAGGGAAGACGAATAGAAAACTACCAAGCTGAGGATGCATCCAGCTTGGGGAACCAAGATATTAAGTCACATGGAGGATTGAAGAGGAGGTCTTTTCCTGTGTTTAAGTGTTTATAGATAAGTCTGCTATTAGTATAAAATAATAAAGGTCAAAATAAGGGGCGATTGCTCCATATATAGTTTATTGAGTTTTATTAAAATCAGCAATCTTAATATTGTCCAATTTGGTTGCTCAGTGGCTAATACCCTGTGTAAACTGACTTGGCGAATTCAAGCCTATACACCAAGAATTAAAAGTGGTGCTCACTACAGGGGGCCACTGGTCAACTGTAATTCTTTGACGCTAGGATATGATGATGAGCCCTCATTCATTCTGACAAAATTTGATTGAATTCCGCACACGTTATGCTGAAGAAGCATGGGAGGCACCTAACTATGAACTAGTATTTTTTACTGTAACCAAACTGGTGGATGAAGAAGTTATAATCAAATTTGCAATTAGAAAACTGCCCTGAGCTGATGGCTGACCAACAAGGATGCTCCACAAATGTGACTCCTCAGCGGCTGCAGGTTATTATGGAGTGGCTGTTGTGCGGGTATCAACTATATGAAGATGAGGTGGGGGAGTATGCCTTGAGTTTGTTTTATAACCAATGAGACCAAGAAAATCGCTATGCCTTGTACATCTCCTATCTGGATGTGACTACAATAGGGTTGGCTCGCCGCCTTGATACCCACAGAATTGAGGAGTATCTAGTCACTTATGTGCAACTTTCTATTTGCCAGCTACTGCGTGTGCTGGCTCACAACAATATAGAAATTGGAGATTTATTATAGTTTGCTTGAGAACAGCAAAATAATACTTACCTCCTGCTTGACTGCCTCAATCTATCGTTTTTGGAGGTAAAGGGGGCGCTGGTACAGATGAAACATCGTTTTGGGGACGTCCACCGTCGATTGGACATTTTGGTACCACAGTTAAATCTAGAGTTACCCTAGGTAATAGGAGAATTGTTGGATTGGCATGGCTTATCAGCAGAATGGATTCAGGACATGGCAACGTTGGGAAACAATACTGAGCGCTTTATGATGGATCTTGCTGAATGGGCAGAAGCCCTCAAAGCTGTGATTTCTCAGCTTAAAGAAAAAAATAACATTGATGGAACAGCAAGTGACAGATCAGATTGGTTCCTTATCAGCTGAATTAACCCAACCTTGTATAGAATGGAGTAACCAGCAAATGACAGATGATGTACTTATCCTTTGGTCAACATCCCCCAAGTATCTCCAGCTAATCCATTGGGTTACATAACTGGAAGTTGTTAGCCAAGCTGAGCGCCAACAATCTTTCCCTCTTCTGATTGGTAAGACAAGAGATTATGCAAACATGCAAGGATGACTTGAAACCCTTCTTCAGGCAAATGAGGAATTGGTACAGGAACAAGGTGCCCTCCTTAATCAAATAAATTATGCTAATTAACAAGTGGGTAAGCTATATGGCAACATGCACACATGCAAAACATAATCAAAGATGTCCTCCTATGACTACAACCATTGGATCAGAAACTGAACATTGAGCGGGAATTCTATCAGGAGTTGCAACATCAGTATGAGGCACTGTAACAGAAATTCCAGGATGGATGGTGTAGATGCTATTTGATTAAAGCAGAGCAGTTAATCAATGAACATTGTGTAGCATGTCAGAGCCAGGGGTAAGGGGTGAGTTTAGTGGCTATTTGGGGGAAGAATGCTATGGATCAGCTAATGAATATCCCTCAGGAGTTGTGATGGACTCCTAATGTGAAACTACTTCTTCCGAGTCCATTTTGATGGATTTTAGTCCATCTAGCCAACCATATGATAATTCACAAAGGGGTGGTTCTCTTAGTCACTCCAGAACCAATTCGCCTGCTCCTTGCAGTAGGAGCCTGGAGCAAGGCAAAGCTGTTCAAATAAAAAAAATTACCTCCATTCAGTCATGATGGGAATCTATATGGTTACTTTAAGACATATGAATTCTCTGTGGAAGGGGCTTCTTATTGATGGATAGCAAAACTGTTGCTGTCCGCTCTAGATGTGGAAAGCGCTGATCAAGTTACCTGTTAGCTTCCAAATAGAACACTATCATATAAAGAAGTTAAAGAGGTTGTTCTCCGGCTGTTTGGGGGCGCAACCAAGATGGCCCAACGGAAAGCTGACTTCCTGACTATACAGTTTCACCAAAATGAGACCCTGTTAGAATTTGCTGAACGTTACTCAGTGGAAGCACATGTACTACTTGGAGTTAACATTTTATCCGCTGAGGATGTTGGTATAGTGGTGACAGCAGCTGTCAAACCATAATGGGAAATATATAACGCTATGTCTCACATTTTGGATGGAGATGCTGGACTTATTTGAATTGTGAACACCTTATGACGACTCTCCGCCATGATCAGTGCCCTAATGTAGCCTGAAAAACCTCTTCTGTCTCCACACCAAACTCTTCAGGATATGGGCTGCAGTGACCGAGCTATCAACTGCTGGAACATACCTATCCATCATACAAATCAGCTGGCCCTTTTCAGCCTATGTACGCTCTGCCAGTTCATCCACAACCCTGGAACCATACCATCAACTTTTGAACTTACCTTCCACCACAAGCTATAAATGTGAACCTTTTATGAATACTTGATTTCAGTGAAGATGAAGAGGGCATTATGCGGGCAATTGTCCTAACAAACCACAAATGTATGCAATGTCAACTGAGAAAATCGAGCTGAAAAAGCTCAAGTGGAGTAGAAATGGGACGCTCTACCTCTTCTAAGTCCAATTCACTTGTCCCTAATGATTCTCAAGCATCTCTTTGGTAGGATTCAGAACTCAATTGGATGATTTGTTATACCTTCAGCTTCCGTCAGATGCCCTTGATTCCATTTCAGAAAGTAAAATATCTCCCCCAAGCCCTGAGTTCTGCCAGGACTTGCAGAAGCCATATGCGTGGCAGATCCTGGAACATACTGGCGCAAGCAACGCGGATCCCTCAACAGATGTTGCCTCTCTAGTAGGGGTTAATGTAACCATTCTGGGTGAAAAATTGCTAGTGAGTATCCTCAGGTCAGCAAGGGCATTTCCTCCTTTTTGAGTAACACAAAGCCCTTGGACATACATGTAATAAACACTGATGGTTCTTCTTACTCAAAATGCATTTACTGCGACATTCTCGTTCAAAACACAAAAATCCGCACTATCATAGACACGGGAGCCCCTGTGAACATAGTCTCTACTAGGTTGGTGGCTAAACTTCTGTTGAAACGGATGTGGACCATCGAGTAATATACAGAACCATGGGTATGCATAGCACTGTCTCTGAAGGAGCTTATAGCACGTTACCTTTATGATTTGATCAATCCAGGCTTCCAATCCAGTGGTGGTTTTGCCAAATAACAACTATGGCATGTTAATTGGTACAGCATTTATGAGGAGATTTTGTGTTGTGATAATAATGGTGGAAGAAATTCTTAATATTTTAGGACAACAGATCCGTGTTTATTTTACCTCTTGTGGAATCCCAATGGATCTGTTCCACTCTAGTCAAATCAATCTAGTGTACAACGAAAGAGTGATTCCTGTTCATTATTAACAAATGAAGTGGCAAACCAGGGCCTCCCCCAATTATCTTTAAAGTACAAAGGGATCCCACTTTGGGCAGTGAGCGCTTTAAGCCTACCATCTGGACACCAGTGCATTGTAGGGACTGAGCTCAAAATTGATGTCCTTAAAGGGCTTTATGGGAAAATTCTGGCGCCTCACCAGCACTCACAGCTTGAAACACATGTAGCTCTAGGGCTACTGATACCTGGGAATGGGGAGGTGAAGGTACTGCTAACGAATTTCCAGAAGGAGACAATAATGATCCAGCGGCACCAAGTGGTGGCTTACCTACACTTAGTTTTTATAGAGGAAGTTTGCTGTATTCATGAGTTTTGCTTATGAGAGAATCTCAAACTACCAGTGAGCTCATTGCTCAGTGTATTGACAGTGGTTCCACAGGAAGCACTTACTGGATTATTGGCAGAACATCAAGATAAGTCTATGGCGTTTTTTGAAAAGTATCAAGATATTTTTGCACACGACAATCATGATTTGGGGTTCATTCAAGGGGTGATACATCAGATAGATATGGAGGATAACCTTCAAATTTGATTGCGACCTATTAGATAAACAAAAGCGGTGGAAGAGGTTGTCTCTGATTAGATGAAAACTTATCATGCAAGGGATGATAGAGCTGTCAAACAGTCCGTGGGCCTCACCTGTGCTCATTGTAAAGAAAAAGATGGCTCAAATTGAGTGGTTATTAACTATCACAAACTCAATAACGTAACAAAGAAGGATTCCTACCCTCTTCCAAAAATTGATGACACATTGGACCGATTGGGTGGGGCAAATTATTTTCCGCTATAAATCTGATCTCAGGGTACTGGAAGATCAAATTGCCATCAGCAGAATGGGAGAAATGCACTATCATCAATTTGAGAGGGTTATTCCAGCTGACTCATACGCCACAAGGGTTGTGCAACGCCCCAGCTACATTCCAGCATGCCATGGATACGATTTTAGGTGATTTAAAGCTGTCCTATGTCTTAGTTTACCTCAATGATATCAATGTGTTCTTGAAGACGTTTACAGAGCACCTTGCCCACTTGAAACAAGTGTTCTATCACCTTGATGCTGCTAATATCAAAACTAAGCCTCAGAAGTGCCATTTTTTTAATAACAATAAGAATAACTTGGGTTTGTCATGGATCAAGTGGGCTTAAACTGCAGCCGGCTAAGGTGGAAGTGATAAGCAAGATGACTCGCCCAGGTAATAAGCGGGACATTCAATTGTTTCTGGGGATGGTCAGGTACTACTGACAGTTCATTCCCAATTTCAGTTGCATCAGGGCCCTGCTTTTAAGTTGTCAAAAAAGACTTCTTTTGATTGGATGGAATGATGCTTAAATGCTTTCAATTTGTTGTTAACCGCATTAGCAAGCGCACCCATTTTGAAATATCCCAATTTCAACAAACAGTTCATAGTGCATATGGACGCATCCCTTTCTGCTATAGATGCAGTATTATCCCAGAAGGATGATGACGGCGTGGAGCATACTGCCCCATTTTGTAGTCAAAGCTTGAACTGTCATGAACAAAACTACCTCATGACTGATCAGGAGTGTTTAGAAGTGATCTATGCTTACAAAAAGTTTTGGGTATATCTACATGGGGTGATATTTCAAGCAGTGATGGACCACGCTTCCTTGCGCTACCTGCAGAATCTGCATGAACTGGAAGAACAGCTCACACGTTGGGCACTGAAGCTCCAGGCATACAATTTTGAGATTATACACCACCTGGGAGCAAAACATTAAAATGCGGATCGTCTTTCCCAGCTGCCAACAGTCACTATCATGGCGGATTTAGCCAACATAATGTATGAGAAGATGTTGGCTAACAAATACCAGGATGAGCCGCCACAGGTGATCAAGGTATTAGATGGGCTCAGGGAGGATACTTTTCTATGCAAGGGGGAACTATATAAGTAGATCAGAGACTCAACGCTGAGTTTCCCTAAACCTTCGTCTAGACCCACAATTATTATGGATGCTCATTGGGCTGTAGGAAATGGAGGATTGCGAAAAACACTGGAGTTTTTGTAACCCTGTTACTACTGAGGAGCATTCATTATGACGTATTGGAAATGGTTAGTTGTTGCCAACAGTGTCAAGTGGAAAAGCCATTCCACAAGTTGACCACCTACCAGCTGGTTAATCCCCAGTTCTCCTGGCACACTGTTTCCATTGATGTAGTGGGACCTCTGCCAACTAGCGCCAATTGATCCAAGTATATAATCGTGGCCATTGATAATTTGACTCAATGGGTGGAGGCCAGGTCCATTAATGACTTGGGCGCAGTCACCACCGCCAAGTTATTAAAAAGTGTGTTATAAAGCGACATGGCTGCCCACAGTTCATTCTAATGGACAACGGAACCAATTTCATATCACACATCCTGCCAAAGTTAAATGAGTTGATGGCGATCTACAGGTTTTGGCCATCCCCTATCATCTGAAATCAAATGGAATGGTGGAGCGGGTTAACTGAACCCTAGTGAACATACTCTGTTAATTGGCAAAGGATTGACCCTTGGAATGGAGTGCCCTTCTACCTACAGCTGTGTTTACATATAATATCAGCTATCATTTGTCCACTGGTAAGTGCCCTTTCTAACTGCTGTATAGTCAACATCTGGCTCTGCCCGCCTTGCTTTACTCGTGTGTAGAGGACATTGGTGGTGTGAGCCCTCAGCGATATTTGAAGACTCTTATGGATACATCGATCAAGCTGCAAATGAAGCCTAATCTACCAGCTTGACCAAGAAAATTTACAATCAGGCAGCCAATCAGAAGAGATGGAGCAGACTTCCACTTTTCGCTATAGGGGACCAGGTTTCATTCCATGTTCAGTATAGATTTGGGCGGAAAACAAGCTCTCCAACATCTGGACTGGGCTGTTTGAGATACTCGAGAAGACCAGCATAGATGTCTACACTATCAAGGAACCTGTAGGGGGTCAGATTATCAACTGAGTTCACGCAAAGTTCCTTTGAGCATATAAACAGTAAGAGCCTATCATCCAGTCAAAGGGGGTAATGTCAGGAAGTTGATATGACTGGATGATATGCAACCCATAACGGCGGATTGGAGGGGGAATTGAGATGAGTCTTGAGATTGACAGAAAAGGTATATGAATTATAATTGATCAAAGTGTCAACCATTTGGCAAATCGAGGGGAAGTATGCCAAATTTGATATAAATGAGAGCTTCTAGAAAAGGAAAGATGAATAGAAGACTACCAAGCTGAGGATTCATCCAGCTTGGGGAACTGAGATCCTAAAGAGTCACATTGAGGATTGAAGAGGAGGTCTTTTCCCATGTTTGGGTGTTTACAGATAAGTCTGCGATTAGTATGAATAATAAAGGTCAAAATAAGGGGCAATTGCTCCATATATTGTTTATCAAATTTTATAATTAGTCGGCGACCTTCATATCGTCCAATTTGATTGCTCAGTGGCTAATACCCTGTGCAAACCAACTAAGGCGAAATTGAGCCTATACGTTGAGAATAACAAGCTGTTATCAGGAGGCATAGCAGATCTCCTCCTTATGGCTCAGGTAGAAGAAGTAATACAATGGGTTGATGAGCTGTATTACCCAACAAACCTCTATGACTTCATCAATGTCATAAATCCATTTATTGAAAAGGCCATTTTAAATTAGATTCTAGAAAACTGAGTGACACAAGCATCTACTCAATCTACTACTTAGAGACTCAAAAATTGGAATGACTTTAGAGACAAAACACCTCAGTTGAGCGGACATTAACCAGGTCTTTTGTCACAAACAAAGCTGAGAAACCCAGGGATAATCTTAAGGAAGAGTTGAGAGCTCAACCGTCAAAAATCTTTAGAGCACTGAATGCAAAGATGAAGGTGGACTTGAATCGGTGCATTGGAGTACTGGAGAGTGAGAACAAACTTTTACAAACTTACCACTCATTTGCTCACCGCAGCTTTATGTTCTGGATATCCGAATTATGAACTTAGAGAATAATAAAAATGTCCTTAAAAAAGAAAAATCACTTGATGTAACGATAAGAATTACCCTTGAGAAAATTGAGCAACATATCAATCCTTTACAGTATAAAATGTGTCACCAAAAATGTCAAGTTGAACAGAGCAACATTAGCACTAAAAATTACTGAGTCTGAAGCTCACTTAGTACATATCGCTACCAGATTGGAGGCCACTAGATTTTTGCGATGTTCAAGGAAATTTTACGCCAGGACAGAAAGTATTGCATCTTTCTTCTACAATTATGAAATTATGCTGGAAGGTGCGACCAATCATCAGAATGGTAATCATAATATTTTGTTTAAGCCATATTTTTTATAAGTATATAGTGCCACATATGGACGACCTACATACCTGGAGAGAAGTGAAGGAAGCGCTCATAAAAAGGATTAAGGTCAAAGCAAAGGTTGAATATAATTATTCAGGTTCCATGAATCACACTACATCAGAATGAAACACTTGCCATATTTGCTGATCTCCTATATAGAGACCCATATGTTGTTGACCTTAACGATGTTTACTTAAGATTGATGCCATAACTGCTGTTGTTGCATGTTTACATAGTACTAAACTTAGCCACACACATCACGTCTTTAAACAAAGCTTCAACTCTCTTAGACATCAATGAAGCCCTGCTCGATGTAGGTGGCATACACAAGCCAGAGACTTTATAAAAGGCCTCCAAAAAACCCAGCGCATATACAATGAAGGAAGGAAAACTACTAAGGAGGTAAAGCTGAGATGCAACTAATGTAGGAAGAATAAACATGATGAGTATAAGTGTTTCAAAAAAATTCTGATCTTACTGAGAAGGGAAAAGGAAGGTCAGCTTAGAGTCAGGTAACTCTAAACCTGATTGACCTAGACTACCTGAAAGTGAAACATTTCCAATTGTCCATATCGCAAGCATTGAAAATGAACTCACTGATAACTTTTAGCGGTTTAAAATGACATTGAATGTTCAATTTTAGGTATAACCGCAGAGCTCGCTGTTCCATATCATCTAAATGCTTAACATAATGCGGCATCAGGTTCCTGAAGTCACTTATCACAATCAGAATATAGGATTCCCCCAAATACTTGATATGACCATCAATCATGATCAGTACTTTGTCGTGTTAATCCAAACTATCTGTTGTATCCACAGCTCCTGGAGAACAAAAAATATCATTAGACTGCCCAAAAGCTTTATGTAACATCCCGCCCCAAAGAGGTATAAGTCCTCCCACCAATGCTTGGAGGAACCATTACCAAAGTAAAAGTGGTAATTCAGAAGCTCCAATATATGACTATCTTTTAATATTCTGTCTCCCAACAATGTTGTTCCTAAACTAATTTATAAAGATCAAGCTTTCTCCTGAACTTGAATACACTCACGAGTATAGTATAGCCAGTACAACAACATAGTGATAAGTGAATACTCACC